>PVJL010005736.1:39757-103517 GCA_004026885.1 Lyroderma lyra | reverse complement strand
GGGAGAAAGGGGAGGGGGTGGGAGAGGAGGGGGGGAAGCTAAATATAAGGGGATGGAAAGAGGGGTCACATTAGGTGGTGAACTTATTATGCATCAAGTTGACAATGCACTGTGGAATTGTATGCCTGAAACCTATGTAATCCTTGCTAACAGATGTCACCCCAATAAGTCTAACAATAAAAATGAATTTAAAAAAATATATAAAGTAAACAGAATACCTATTATCTAGTTTCAGTAATTATCAACATTCTACTATTTCATTTTTATTTATACCTCTACCACTTCTTACTCCCACAAGATCATACATGATTGTTTTTTACAAATGATTTTCTTACATCTAATCAAACAAAATTTAGCTTTCCATTTATCTTATCCTAGTGTATTATTTGTAGGTGTTTTAATTTCCCATTTTTTAAAGTAAACTATTGAGTTGCAAAGAATTTCCCCAGGGCACTCTATTTATTGACTATGGATGAAGTAAAATTGCAACAATTTTAGAAAGGCTCTCTGTGGATTAGTCCCTTGTACATAGGTCTTCATGGCTGTTCTGTTTATAAAGGAGTCCATATCAGCCATATGAGGTCATACAATTAATTTTGTCAACTTGCCAAGGTTATAACATCTTACCAAGTTGTTTGTACAGTGCTGCCAATGTAAATGCATGGTGACAAATTTGCAAACTTAATTGTCATCTTTTGGGTACAATGACAGTTCTGATACCCATTCCAGAAAAACAGTTCCAAAATTGCTTTGAAGTGTGAACTAGGTGCTGGTTCAGTGCATAGCTTCCCAAGGGGAACACTTTGAAGGTGACCATAGTGAAATTCAGCAATGAGGTATGTAGCACTTTTTCTAGGATGAGTTTGTGAAATTAATTGTCCGACCTAATAGCTGTTGGTTGCAAACAGTACAATTCACTATAACTGGTTAAGCAGAAAACATATCTAACAGCTATAAGGAGTTTCAGTAGACCCTCTCAGAGGACTAGAGACCCAGGCTTGAAGATATATAGGAAAAAACAGCACTCAAATGGCTTTTCAGGATGACTTCAGAATGTCCTCTACCTTTGCTGTCACTGGGTACAGAGACTATAGATTACTCCATTGACCTTGGGCAATAGATAACTGAGTTACTACCATCATTCTCCCTGAATTCATTGACTCAGCCATCACTTCTTCAGAGAATTGTCACCACCATGTCTGCTTCATCATGTTTGTCTCTTTTGAACTGAAATCTCACTTGGTGCACTTCATGTGCTGAGTGCATTTATTGGCTGAGGTGTTTATATCCCAGCTTCAAGGAAGGATGGAAGAGTGAGTTTCTGGCTCCTAGGTTGGGAAAATAGTACTTATAAGGTAGGCTACTCCCGAAACTTAGGTGTTCAAAAATTCTGGATGGCCACAAATTATTACATGAGTTTATTAAAGTATTTTTAAATTCAAAATGGACTGAAGGAATTTCTAGACAGTATGAAGGAAATTATACAGGTATTATTTTTACCTACATGCTGTAAAAACTCATATATTCCTTCACCAGTAGGAAAATTATGACAATCCCAGTTGCTTTAAAAAAAGTTATAAATACTATTTTATCTTGCTTTAATATCTCCTCTTTTCTGGATTCTCTCTAAAACCTTCAAACTTCTCAGTCATTTTAGAGGTCTTTAGCAGCATTTCCTCCTCTTAGCTTCCCCCACTCTACCATTTTAGAGTTTTTCTAAAATATTTTGTATTCAAAGAGATTATTTGACACAATATTTTCTTTGCTCTGCAATTATCTCTCATTTTAAAAATAGTTCTTAAAAGCATATATGCTGCTTTTGATAAGGAAGGATGCATCTAAAGTGCAGTAATAAGATGATGTTAACTGATAATACATTAACTCACTCCCCAGGAATTTAAAAAATATAGGTATGTTAACATACCTTATCTAAGGGAATAGAGTGAACTATCTAATTTATTTTTTTAATATTTTTATTGCTAGACTTATTGAGGTGACATTGGTTATTAACAGTTACTTAGGTTCCAGGTGTACAATTCTACAGTGCATAGTTATTTGTTGCATTGTATGTTCACCACCCAGTGTGAGTTCTCTTTCCATCACCACATATTTGAGTCCCCCTCCCTCTTCTCTTACCTTCTCCCTCTTCTCCCACACCCTCCCTGCTAGCCCCCAAATAATCCTTAAACTATTGATTGTGTCCATGAGATTTTTGTCTTTTTTTGTGTGTGCTTTCAGTTTTATATTCAGCATATGAGTGAAGTCATATGCTTCTTGGTTTTTTGTGTCTTGCTTATTTGGGTTAGCATGATGATCTCTAGGTCCATTCATTTTGTCACAAATGGCACTATTTCATCTTCTCTTATAGTTGAGTAATATTCCATTGTGTATATCTACCACAGCTTTATTCAGTCATCTATCAAAGGGAACTTTGGTTGTTTCCAGTTTCCCTTCTTGACCACTGTGAACAGCACTGCAATGAACACTAGGGTACATAAGTCTTTGCGGACTAAAGTTTTCAAGTTGTCAGAAGGAGAATTGCTTGATTATATGGTAACTTTATTCCCAATTTTTGAGGAACCTCCACACCATCTTCCATAGAGGTTGTATTAATTTGCATTCTCACCAGCAGTGTGTGAGAATTCCTTTTTCTCCACATCTTCTTCAGCACTTGTTATTCCTTGTCTTGTTGATAATAGTCATTCTAACAGGTGTGAGGTGGTATCTCACTGTGGTTTTGATTTGCATTTCCCTAATAGCTAATGAGGAGGAACATTTTTTCATATGTCTGTTGGCCATTTGTATTTCTTCATGGGAGAAGTGTCTCTTTAGATCCTCTGCTCACTTTTTAATTGGGTTGTTTGTTTTTTTGTTATTAAGTCATATTAGTTCTTTATACATTTTAGATATTAGACCCTTGTCAGATGCATTGTTTGCAAATTCACTTGGGTGTCTTTTTGTTTGTTGATGGTTACTTTTGCTGTGCAGAAACTTTTTAGTTTGATATAGTTCCATTCATTTATTTTTGTTTTTACTTCCCTTGCTTTTGAGGTCATGCTCATGAAGTCTTCTTGAGCCTTAGGTACATAAGTTCAGTACCAATATTTTTTGTCTATACAATTTATTGTTTTGGGTCTTAACAGTGGTCTTTTATTCATTTTGAGTTCATTTTAGTATACGGCGAGAGTTCACAGCTCAAATTAATTCTTTTGCATGTAATTTTCCAGTTTTCCCAGCACCATCCACTGAAGAGGCTATCTTTTCCCATTGTATATTTTTTGCTCCTTCATCAAAAATTATTTCTCCATAAATTTGTGGATTTATTTCTGAGTTTTCAGTTCTGTTCCATAGTTCTATGTATCTGTTTTTCTGCCAATCCCAAACTGGTTTTATTATTAATGCTTTGTAGTACAAATTGAAATTGGTGAATGTGATACCACCAGCCTTATTCTTTTTATGTAGTATTGCTTTGGCAATTCAAGTTCTTTTGTGGTTCTGCACAAATCTGATAATGTTTTATCTATTTCGTGAAAGTATGATTGTGAAATTTTGATGGCAATGGCATTAAATATGTAAATTGCTTTGGGTAGTATGGCCATTTTAACAATGTTAAGTCTTCCCATCCATGAACATAGAATATCTTTCCATTTCTTTGTGTCCTCTTCAATTTCTTTCAAAAGTGGCTTACAGTTTTCCATGTATAAATCTGTCAGGTTCTTTGTTAAGTTAATTCCCAGGTATTTTATTCTTTTTGTTGTGATAGAAAAAGGTATTGAGTCTCTCTCTTTTTTTTTTCTGAAGATTTGTTGTTTGTATATAGGAATGTTATTGATTTTTGTACATTGATTTTGTATCCTGTGACTTCACTATATTTGTTTATTTTTTCTAATAGTTTCCTCATGGAATCTTTGGGATTTTCAATATAAAAAATCATGTCATCTGCAAATAATGACAAGTTGACCTCTTCTTTCCTAATTGGATACCTTTTATTCCTTTCTCTTGCCTAATTGCTCTGGCTAGAGCTTCCAGTACTATATTGAATAGCAGTGGTGACAAGGGCATCTCTGTCTTGATTTTGATTTCAGGGGAATGGGCTTCAGCTCTTCCCCATTCAGTATAATATTAGCTGAGGACTTGTCATATATGACTTTTATTAAGTTTAGAAATTTTCCTTCTATACCCGTTTTATTCAGTGTTTTGATCATACATGAATGTTATTTCTTGTCAAATGCTTTTCCTGCATCAATTGATATGATCATATGGTCTTTATCTTTTATTTTGTTTATGTGGTGTATCACATTGATTGATTTTCATATGTTGAATGATCCTTGTGCTCCTAGGATGAATCCCATTTGATCATGATGCATGATCTTTTTGATGCATTGTTGTATTCTATTTGCTAATATTTTGTTTATGATTTTTGCATCTGTTTTTATCAGAGATATTGGTCTATAGTTATCTTTTCTGTGTTGTCTTTACCAGGCTTTGGTATTAGAATAATGTTGGCCTCATAACACGAATTACAAAGTACTGCCTCATCTTCAATTTTTTGGAAGAGTCTGAAAAGAATAGGGGATAATTCTTTTTTGAATGCTTGGTAAAATTTGTTGGTGAAACAGTCTTGTCTGGGGCTTTTGCCTCTAGGAATGTTGTGGATAGTCATTTCAATTTCTTTACTATTGATTGGTCTGTTTAGATTATCCGGTTTTTCTTGTTTCAGTCTAGGTAGGCTATAGGTTTCTAGGAACTTGTCCATTTCTTCTAGGTTGTTAAATTTAGTATCATGAAGCCCTTCATAATATTTTCTTATAATCGTTTGTATTTCCATGGTATCAGTAGTAATTTATTTCTTTTCATTTCTAATTTTTGGATATTTATGTCCTTTCTTTTCACCCTTTGGTTAGTCTAGCCAGGGGTTCGTCAATATTTTTGATTTTCTCAAAGATCCAGCTCTTTGTAGCACTAATTTTTCCTATTATTTTACTGTTCTCCATTTTATGTAGCTCTGCTTTAATTTTTACTTTTCTTTCCTTCTGCTGACTTTAGGTGTTTTCTTTTCTTTTTCTAGTTGTTTAAGATGGAATGTTAGGTTGATTACTTGTGAATTTTCTTGCCTCTTAAGATAAGCCTGTAATGATATAAATTTCCCTCTTATTACTGCTTTTGCTGTGTCCCAATAATTTTGATACATTGCATTTTCATTGTAAGTAATTTCTAGTATTTTAATCTCTTCTTTTATTTGTTCTTTGACACAATCATTTTAAAATAATATATTGTTTAATCTCTATGTATATGTGTTTTTTTTTCTGGTTTCATTTTACAGTTGATCTTCAATTTCAGAGCTTTGTGGTCTGAGACTACACTTGGTATGATTTCAATCTTCTTGAATGTGATGAGGTTACTTTTCTGTTTCAGCATATGGTCTGTCATTGAGAATGTTCCAGTTGCACCACAAAGGAAGGCATAGTCTTTTTTTGGTGGGTGAAGTGTCCTGTAAATGTCAATTATGTCCAGATGCTGTAATGTGTCATTTAGAGCTGATATTTCCTTATTTATTTTCTGTTTGGATGATCTGTCCATGGCTGTTAAGGGGGTCTTTAGATCTCCTACAATGATTGTGCTTTTGTCAATTATTCTTTTCAGATCTATTAGTAGTGACTTTATAAATTTTGGTGCTTCCTGATTGGAAGCATATATATTAATTAGTGTCAAGTCTTCTTGTTGTATTGTGCCTTTTATCACTATGTAATGTCCATCTTTGTCTCTTTTTATCTTTTTTAACCTGAAGTTGGTTTCATCAGATATCAGTATGGTAACTCCTGCTATTCTCTGGTTACCATTGGCCTGGAGTATTGTTTTCCATCCTATTTCTCTATGTGTTTGTCCTTATGGCTGCAATGTGACTCTTGTAGACAGCATATGGATGGGTTTTGGTTTTTAATCCAGTATGCTGCTCTGTGTCGTTTTATTGTTGAGTTCAGTCCATTAACATTTGAAGTGATGATGGATATATGGGGATTTCCTATAACCATTACTTCTTTTTTTTAATTTATTTTTTCATTTTTGTTTCTTTTTTGTTGTCTCTACTTGATTGCATTTTTTCTGATGTTTTGTTTCAGGTCAAAGAACCTCCTTCAATATTGCTTGAAGTGCCAGTTTCATGCTAGCTAATTTACTCAGCTTCTGCGTGTCTGAGAAGGTCTTTATTCCCCCTTCATATCATGAAGGATAATTTTGCTGTATAATTTATTCTTGGCTGAAAGTTTCTCTCTTTTAATATTTTGAATATTTGATTCCACTTTCTCCTGGCTTGTAGTTTCTGCTGAGAAGTCTGATGCCAGCCTGATAGGTTTACCTCTAAAGGTTATAGTTTTTTTTTTTTCCCTAGTTGCCTTGAGAATTGTCTCTTTGTCTTTGTTTTTTGACATCTTCGATACTATGTGTCTTGGAGAAGATGTGCTAGGATCCAGTTATCTAGGGGACTTATTTTCTTCTTGAATTTGGGATTCCAGATCTTTCTATAGGTTTGGAAAATTCTCATCTATTATTTGTTTGAGTATGCTCTCTAGAGAGTGTTCTGCTTCTTCTTCCAATCCTATTATCCCGATGTTGTAATTTTTCTCATGAAGTCAAATAGTTGTTGCAGAATTCTTTCAGTCCTTTTGGTTCTGTATTCTCTATCTTCTTTCTGAAATGTTTCCATGTTCTGATCTTCAATATCACTAATTCTTTTCTCCATCTAGTTGGCCATCTTTTCTATGGCAGTTATTTCATTTCTCACTTCTTTTATTGTATTATTTATCTCTCAAATTTTCATCTAATTCTTCTTTATAGTTTGAATTTCTTTGCTAAACTGTTCCTTTTATTCATAGATTTCCTTTCTGAGATCATTCATCTCAGCTATGGTGCTTTGTCCGTATGTTTTCATTTCTCTGTGTGTCTTTAGAATCACTATTTTTTTATTCTCTGTCAGTTACTTCATAAATTTCTAGATATATAAGATCTTTTTCTGGATATATTTTATCTTCTTTCTGAGCAGCTTTAAATCCTAAGGTACTTATGTTGTCTTTCATGTTCTTCTTCGACATGAAGGCTTTATTTCCAGCAGAGCTCAGGAAATTAATTCATATTAGTATTTTTTGTGGTGTCTTGCTGTAGAGCAGACAATAGGTGGTGCTGGGGGGCTAATTTTGAAAGAGGTGGGAGGTGTTTAGGCCATATTTCCAGTCTCTACCAGCATGTGGAGGTGGGTTGTGGTGGTCTGTGGTCTGTCAGCTTCCTGCAGTTAGCCGGGAAAGCGACGGGAGAAGGGGGAGGCCAACAAAATTAAAGCTGAGGCTTCTCCGCTTCCTGTGCTTCGCTGGGAAAGCTGATGGAGACAGGGGACGTTGATGGCATGCAGGCTAAGGCGGGTCACATTGGTCAGGATGAATTCTGTAAAATCTGCCTTTGTCTTTTCTCCAGCATTCCACTAAATCCCTCACATTGGCCTTGTTTCAGTGATTCATCTCTATAGCAACCGCTCCAGGCAGTGTCCACAATCATGATCCTTAAGTGCTGCATAGGCCCTGAGTGCTGCATGTACCCTTCCAGCAGAAGGGGTGCTGTGGGAGGGAGCTGAATGCAATCTGAAAGCCATGAGCCACAAGGATGCCATGAAGGTGTCATACACATGCTCCACATGCCACAAGGGTGCCATGGGCACATGCCATGAACACGCTTGTCTTCAACACACTGCTTTCATGTCCAGCCCCCTCAGTCTCTCTGCTTCCCCCCTGTTCTGGCCTCCACACTTGTGGCCACCTGGCCTCCCTCCTCCCCCACATAATGCTGCTTCCTGATTTCTCTCTAGTTCCTTTAGTGAGCCACAATGGTGTTGGGTTGCAATCCATCTCTGCTCCCTCCCTTCTCTCCCACTAGCCCCCCTTTCTCCAACCCCCAAGTGTTTTCTTGCCATGTGTGGATTTCTCAGCTGTCTCTGTGCCATTCAGGGCTTCCCAGGTAGTATCCTGGTTGGCTGCCCAACTGTATTTTTTGGGAAAGCTTTCACAAACTTTCTCTCTGTTTGCCATCTTGCCGATATCTTCTACTTTCTATTTAAAAAAAAAAGCAGACTAAGTAGGTAAGTCATTCACTCATATAAACTTATAAAAATTAGGAGAATATAATTTGTATCAAACTTTTTTAGTTCAACCTATACTATCTATCATATTTCTTTTTGCTACTTGCTGAAAGATCATACTTGCCCTTATAAATAAAATTAGCATAATAATTTTATTTTGAAATAGCAAAGAAGGCTTTACATTATGTAAAGAAATATTGGGGAGATGGGAGAAAAGGGACAGAGATACAAATATATAGTGATGGCAAGAGATCTGACTCTGGGTGATGACCATATAATACACTGCATAGATTATGCAATGTAGAATTGTACACCTGGAACCTATGGAATTTTTACTAATCAATGTCACCCCAATAAATTAAGCAATAAATTTTTTTTAAAAAATCTGAAATAAAGGAAATATTTAAATGTGTTTATTACACATTACCAAAAAAAATAAAATAAATATACCAACCATGAAGGCAGCACAAGAATATTTCTCACTGTTTTTTTTTTTTTTTTTATGTATCACTAAGGTATCAAGCTCAGCTACTTACATAATAACCACTGGGACAATCATTCTAAATGTTTGAAATGTTTAAATTGTATTCTCTCCTTTTAAGAAATAGAATTTAATAGGTAATTCAGTGAAAATATACTACACAAATATTTGATGCTTTGAACTAAATCAACCAACAGCCAAAGACTGTTTAATGTTTAGATACTTTTTGTGGGGGCTAGTTCTTTTTGTTTTGTTTTTCATCATTTAATGCAAATGAAACATTTAGGAAATAGAGGCCAAACTGAATGTCAATATGAAACACCAATAAGGCCAACTTTTTCTGATTAATCAGTTTCTTTTTTTTTTTTTTTTTTTTTTTTGCTTTTTGGTATGTGGGTAGTTTCCTGGCCGGGAATCGAACCCAGGCCTCAGTGCTGACAGCGCCAACGCTGAAGCCTTAAGCTACTACACCACCAGGGAACTCCCTAATCAGTTTCTTGACTAAAACCCAGAATTTCATGATAGTGAAAAGATTGAATATTTTTGTAGTCTTTGTTACTAGTTTGAGAAAAACTAAAATATTATGAAAGATATTATTAAATATTATATAAATATTATGTCTTTTGATAAAAAATATTAAAGTCTTACTCTGAACCAAATAAAAAATTAGATTTACAAACTCCAATAAACATTGACAAAGAAAAAACAAAGCGGACAGAGGGCAAGATGGCAACTGGAGAGGAGGTCCCTAAAGCCTTCTCCCAAAAAACACAATTGAACAGCCACCCAGGAGCCAAGAAAGAGCACCCTGAGTGACAAAACAGCAGTGAGAAATCCATGAATTGCAAGTACACACCTGAAGATTGTAGAGAAAGGGAGGAGCGGGAGAGAGGGAAGGAGCAGAGATAGACTGCAACAGGACCTGATCTCTGCTAATTATTGGGGAGTGGTGCAGTACATGGGAGGGGAGAGACTGAGGAAAAGCCATGGGGGAGCTGGGCTTTGGAGCAGTGTGTTGGGGACGGACTTGGGGAGCCAACCTCTGGAACTTTTGATTGGTAGAAGGGCTGAGCAAGGACTCTGAACTGCAGAGATGATACCCTAGCTCTAGGCTCCCTGGGAACCTACACAGGGCTGCAGTTCCTGTTCCCAGCCTGCTGCAAAGGTGACCCAGCTGTCTCAGGTCAGGCGCACAGCTTTGGACTTATGGTGCATGCACTTCCTCATGCACCCAAGGGTTCTGAAAGCAGTGTGAGCCGTAGATGGCAAGATGCTGAATCAGGGTTGGGTTTAAAGGCAGATTTGGCAGCATTCGCCCAACCCAGCAGAAACAAACCTTGGCCCAGCTTCCCTAGCAAAGGGCAGAAGGCAGAGCCGCCCTCGGAGTGCCTTTTGTTGGCCTCTTCCCAGGATATATGCACATAGTCTCCAAACACAGTAGGAGATGAGAACCAAGAAATAAACAACCCCCCCTCTCCCAAAACTTGACCACCCAGTGACAACTAGTATCGGCACTACAGCAAGACACCACAAAAGTAACAATCTGGACACTGAACACAAAGCCCTCATGTCAAAGAGGAAGAACCCAGCAGACAGGAAGAAATCCTTAAAAACTAAAATTCCTCAGAAAGAGCATGAAATTTATCCAGAAGATAGCTTCCTAGACCTGGAAATATCTGAGCTAAGTGACAGAGAATTTAAATAGCCATTCTAAAGGTCCTGAGAGAAATGAAATCATATTGGCAGAGCACCATGGCTGAGATGAACAACATAAAAAATGAGATAAACGACATAAAAAAGGAACTCCGTGAACAAAAAGAAAAATTTAACAAGAAATTCAGAATATAAGGAAGATCAAGATGGAAATGCAATAAATAAATAAGGCAATAAAAGAACTGGGAAATGAAATAACTGCCATAGGAAACAAGGCTAACCAGATGGAGGAAAGAATTAGTGATATCGAAGATCAACAGCTAAGAAAGAGGAAGAAAGGGAATACAGAACCAAAAGGATTGAACGAACTCTGCAACAACTATCTGACTCCATGAGACAAAACAACATCAGGATAATAGGAATAGAAGAAGGGGCAGAGCACTCTACAGGGAGCATAATCAAACAAATAGTAAATGAGAACTTTCCAAATCTTTGGAAAGATCTGGAACCCCAAGTCCAAGAAGAAAACAGGTCCCCTGGATACCTGGACCCTAACAGATCTTCTCCAAGACACATGGTACTAAAGATGTCCAAAACTAAAGACAAAGAGACAAATCTCAAGGCAGCCAGGGAAAAAAGAACTATAACATTTAGAGGAAAACCCATCAGGCTGGCATCAGATTTCTCAGCAGAAACTCTGCAAGCCACGAGGGAGTGGAATTCAATACTCAGAAATTTAAAAGAGAAGAACTTAGAGCCAAGAATAAATTATCCAGCAAAATTATCTTTCAGATACAAAGGTGGAATAAAAACCTTCTCAGACACACTGAAGCTGAGGGAATATGCCAGCACAAGGTCAGCACTCCAAGAAACACTGAAGGAGGCTCCTCGACCTGAAAAAAACATAAAAAAAAATGGAACAAAGATGGGGCAACAAGAAAGAAACAAAAATAAAACAAAAACAAACAAAGAAATAAGTAATGGCTGCAGGAAATCCTCACATATCGATCATCACTCTAAATGTTAATGGATTGAACTCACCAATAAAAAGACATAGAGCAGCAGACTGGATTAAAAAACAGAACCCATCCATATGCTGTCTCCAAGAAACACACCTCAGCCATAAGGACAAACACAGACTCAGAGTAAAAGGATGGGAAACAATACTCCAAGCAAATGGTAACCAGAGAAAAGCAGGAGTTGCCATACTGATATCTAATGAAATAAACTTCAGGTTAAAAAAGATAGTAAAAGACAAAGATGGACATTACATAATGATAAAAGGCACAATGCAACAACAAGAAGAGTTGACCAAATTAACACATATACTCCCAACAAGGATGCACCAAAATATACAATGAAACTACTAACAGATTTGAAAGGAGAAATCAATGAATACACAATCATTGTGGGAGACTTAAACACCCCAGTAACAGCCATGGACAGATCATCCAAACAGAAAATAAATAAGGAAATAACAGCTCTAAATGACACATTACAGCAATTGGACATAATTGACATTTACAGGACACTTCATCCAGCAAAAAGAGACTATACCTTATTTTCTAGTGCACATGGAACACTCTTAAGGGTAGACCACATGCTGGGACACAAAAGTAGCCTCAGCAAATTCAAGAAGATTGAAATCATACCAAGTATATTCTCAGACCACAAAGCTTTGAAATTGGAGATCAACTGTAAAAGGAAAACAGGAAACACCACATATACATAGAGATTAGACAACAGCTTATTAAGAAAAAAGTGGATAAAGAACAAATAAAAAATGAGATAAAAATACATAGAAACTAATGACAACGAAAATACAACATATCAGAATTATTGGGACACAGTAAAAGTGGTAATAAGAGGGAAATTTATATCACTACAGGCCTATCTTAACAAACAAGAAAAATCGCAAGCAAAAAACTTAGCATCCCATCTTAAAAACTAGAAAAAGAAGAGCAGACAAAACCCAAAGTCAGAAGAAGGAAAGAAATAATAAAAATTAAAGCAGAGCTAAACCAATTAGAGAACAGAAGGACAATAGAAAAAATTGATATTACGAAGAGCTGGTTCTTTGAGAAAGTCAACAAAATTGACAAACACCTGGCGAGACTAATCAAAGGATGAAAGGACAGGACACAAATATCCAAAATTAGAAATGAAAGGGGAGAAATTACCACTGATACCACAGAAAAATACAAAGGATTATAAGAAAATATTATGAAGGACTTTATGCCATGAAATTTAACAATGTAGAAGAAATGGACAAGTTTCTAGAAACTTATAGCCTATGAAGACTGAACCAAGAAGAACTGGATAATCTAAACAGACCAATCAATAGCAATGAGATTGAAATGACTATCCATAATCTCCCTAAAGGCAAAAGCCCTGGACCAGATGTTTTCACCAATGAGTTCTACCAAGCATTCAAAGAAGAATTAACGCCTATCCACCTCAGACTCTTCCAAAAAATTGAAGAGGAAGCAATACTTCCTAACTCATTCTATGAGGCCAACATTACTCTAATACCAAAGCCTGGCAAAGACAACACAAAAAAAGAAAACTATAGACCAATATCTCTGATGAACACAGATACAAAAATCCTGAACAAAATATTAGCAAACAGAATACAACAATGCATCAAAAAGATCATACATCATGATCAAGTGGGATTCATCCTGGGAGCGCAAGGATGGTTCAACATATGAAAATCAATCAATGTGATACGCCACATAAACAAAATCAAAGATAAAGACCATATGGTCATTTCAATTGATGCAGAAAAAGCTTTCGACAAGATACAACATCCATTTATGATCAAAACACTAAATAAAATAGGTCTAGAAGGAAAGTATCTCAATATAATAAAGGCCATATATGACAAACACTTGGCTAACATCATACTGAATGGGGAAAAGTTGAATCCTATTCCCCTAAAATCAGGAACAAGACAGAGACTCCCTCTGTCACCACTGCTATTTAACATAGTACTGGAAGTTCTAGTCACAGCAATCAGGCAAGGGAAAGGAATCAAAGGTTTTCAAATTGGGAAAGAAGAGGTCAAATTGTCACTATTTGTGGATGACATGATCCTTTATATAAAAAATTCCAAAAATTCCACCAAGAAACTATTAAAAACAATAAATGAGAGGAGTAAAGTCGCAGGATACAAAATCAATGTACAAAAATTAACAGCATTCCTGTATACAAACAACGAATCCTCAGAAAAAGAAATGAGGGAGTCAATTCCCTTTGCTATCACAACAAAAAGAATGAAATACCTGGGAATTAACTTAACAAAGAACATGACAGACTTATACACAGAAAACTATAAGACATTTTTGAAAGAAATTGCAACAGACTTTAAGAGATGGAAAAATATCCCCTGTTCATGGATAGGAAGACTTAACATTGTTAAAATGGTCATTCTGCCCAAAACAATCTACGGATTTAATGCAATACCCATTAAAATCCCACAACCATACTTTCATGAAATAGATAAAAGAATTACCATATTTATATGGAACAATAAAAGACCTTGAATTGCCAAAGCAATACTACATAAAAAGAATAAGGCTGGTGGCATTACATTCCCTGACTTCAATTTATATTACAAAGCATCAATAGTCAAAACAGCTTGGTACTGGCAGAAAAAACAGAAATACAGACCAATGGAACAGAACTGAAAACAGAAATAAACCTACAAATTTATGGACAAATAATTTTCGATAAAGGAGCAAAAAACATACAATGGGGAAAAGATACCCTCTTTAGTAGGTGATGCTAGGAAAACTGGAAAAACATATGCAAAAGAATGAACTTGAGCTGTGAACTCTCTCCATATACAAAAATTAACTCAAAATGGATTAAAGACCTTCATATCAGACATGCAACAATAAACTGCATAGAACAAAACATTATAGACCTAGGGCTCAAGGAAGCCTTCATGAACCTTACCTCAAAGGCAAGGGAAATAAAAACAAAAATAAATGAATGGGAGTATATCAAAGTAAAAAGCTTCTGCACAGCAAAAGAAACCATCAACAAGGCAAAGAGACAGCCAACTGAATGGGAGAAAATATTTGCAAATAATGCATCAGATAAGAGTCTAATAACTAAAGTATATAAAGAACTAATAAGATTTATCCAAAAAACAAACAACCCAATTAAAAAGTGGGCAGAAGAACTAAACAGACACTTCTCCCACGAAGAAATACAAATGGCCAGCAGACATATCCAAAAATGCTCCTCCTCATTAGCTATCAGGGAAATGCAAATCAAAACCACAATGAGATACCACATCACACCTGTTAGAATGGCTATTATCAACAAGACAAGGAATTACAAGTGCTGGAGAGGATGTGGAGAAAAAGGAACTTTGGTACACTGCTGTTGGCAATGCAAATTAGTACAACCACTGTGGAAGACAGTGTGGAGATTCCTCAGAAAATTGGGAATGGAGTTACCATATGACCCAGGAATCCTCCTTCTGGGGATCTACCCAAAAAACTTGAAAACCTTTGTCTGCAAAGGCTTATGTACCCCAATGTTCATCGCAGCACTGTTCACAGTGGCCAAAACATGGAAACAACCAACGTGCCCTGCGACAGATGACTGGATAATGATGCTCTGGTACATGTACACAATGGAATATTTCTCAGCTATAAGAAAAGATGAAATATTTCCATTTGCAACAAAATGGATGGACCTGGAGACCATCATGCTTAGTGAAATAAGCCAGACAGAAAAAACAAAGAACTGCATGACATCACTTATATGCGGAATATAAAAATTGAAAGCAACAAAGAAAAATGAAATGAACAAACAAACAAATAACCCATGGACACAATCAATAGTTTAATGTCATTTGGGGACAAGGGGGATAGGATGGGGAGAAAGGAAAGGGGGTGGAAAAGGAGGGAGGGGAAGCTAGATATAGGGTGATGGAAAGAGTAGTCACAATAGGTGGGGAAATTATTATACAACAAGTTGACAATGCACTGTGGAATTGTGTGCCTGAAACCTATGTAATTCTTGCTAACAGCTGTCACCCCAAAAATTCTATCAATAAAAATGAATTTAAAAAGTAAAAGTAAAACATGTTTTGAAGACAAAAAGAAAACACAAAGCAAGAACAACTTAAAATGAAGTTTTTGTTAGTTTTCTATTGCTGTGAAACAAATTAGCATAATTTTAGAAACCTAACTTACAGCTTCCATAAGTCAGAAATCTGGTCAACACTTATTTGGGTCCTCTGCTCAAGATGTACAAGGCTACAATTAAGGTGTCAACCACATTGTGTTCACATCAGAGGCTTGGCAGGGGAAGGATATGCTTCCAAGTTCCCTTAGGTTGTTGGAAGGATACATCTTTATGGCTATAGAACTCATGGCAGCTTTCTTCTTCAAGACCATCAGGAGAATAGAGAAAAAGTCTGCTCAGAGACATCTACATAAATTTTAAGGTAATCACAGGAAATAGATGTCATCATCTTTGCTAGAGTGTGCTGATTAGATGCAAGTCACCAGTTCAGCCTGCACTCCAGGGAAAAGGATTGCACAGGATGTGAACATGGAGGTTATCTTAACATTATAACATGCCATAGAATTATGTCTACCACACATTTGAAGTAATTTTAACAAATGCCAATGCAATCCAAAGCAGACAATTTGCCAGATAAAATACACTTTGATTAACACACATGTTGGTATTTATAACTGTAAGTTTAATAGCCATGGGATTCCTAGTTATATTAGTGACTTAAAGGGAACATGTTGAAAGACTTTTGGCAGTGCAAAACCCAGCAGAGAACATTGCATTTCTGTGGCCCTGGCCAATTTCTTGGTCATAAATGGAATTCATGAGTTCAACCTGTCCACAATGTATAGGGGCATATCAGAGCACAGCAAGTACAGACAACATTGTTTGTGGCACCACTGATGAATTAATTACCTTTACTCAAGTAAACAGGTATTGAAGTTCTCAAGAGACCACAGGATCTTGTTCAGCCACTGCAAGCACAGTTTTCCTCAAATGTCAGCAGTAAGTTTAGTCATTTCACAAAGAGAGTCAAATATATGTGAGGTTAAATACCCTTCATGAGAGAAAAAATAAGGTAAGTAATAAAATATAGAAATCAAAAGCTATGGTTTCTTCTTTTGAAAGCAAATATATACTACAGGTGTTAAATAAAAATGCTAATATGTGCATATATCTTCTTTAACATGCTTATAGACAAAACTGATGTGAGAACTGAAGATAACATAAATTTTATATAATTTTTTATATTGTGGAAAGAAGAAATCAACTATACTCCTGTGTTAGTTGGATTATCTGAGAAGCAGATGCTGAAATGAATTTAGGAGAGCAAAGGTTTATTGGAGAGTAACACCTGTGAGGAAACAGGATTTGGCAAGGAATGTTGCATCTATTACAATTCCACATGGTCCACGAAGGTCACAGATCTGACCTTCAATTTAAAAAGTCAAGAACTCTATAGCTTTGTAATATCTGGCCCCTATTTATTAGCATAGTGATGGGAACTTGCACAGAATCTCAGGGGCTTAGGCAAATTCTCAGAGGTTGTCTCCATAATCTCTTTATCTTTAGAGAAGGATGCATTGAATCATCCTGGTGGGAAACTTTATCATCTTTGAGATGGCTCAGGTAGGTGGTTCTGCTATTTACTAAGAGATTTATTGAATCTTTCTAACTAATGAATTGCTCCAGTTCTACTCCATGTAATGAGCAGGGCAGTATTATAAGTATTCCATGGTAATTCATTTTCTATTGCTAGTCCCTCACATGTTGGGATTCACTATTATCCTTTTTTTTTAATCTAAATATTTCTCCAGGAGAATTCATCCAATGTCATGTTTTTAATTTATAGCTATAGAACAGTGGTTCTATAGTGGTTCTCAACTAGAGGCTATTTTGCCTCCCAGGGAAACTTTGGCAATTTCTGGAGACATTTTTTGTTGCTATTATTGAAAAGATGTTACTGGTCTGTAGAGACCAGGGATGCTTCTCGACATTCTACAATGCATAGGACAGTCCCCAACAACAAATAATCATCCACCCTAAATTGTCAATAGTGCCAAAGTTGAGAAAGCTTGCTGTATAGAAACAACTCTCATTCCACATATCCTGCCCAGGTTTCACTACCAAGCTCTACATGGCAATATAAGAAATATTTGATATATTTTCTAAATAAAGTGGAAGGCAAGGTCATCAGATAAAGGGATACTGGGGAGCAGAGCTGACTTAACCATTAGACATAGTATTAAATACAGTGCACTGGGCCCACAATACTTTTAGGGTTGTCACAAAAATGTTTTAGTTTTAATTTCTTTTGAAATCAGAAGGAACCTAATGAATATAATACAATAAATATATAATAACAAATCAAGATTGGATTATATTTGTCTTTATACTAACTCAGTGATAAAACATAAATTTAGGTTTATCTTTTTAATAGAGGAAGAAACCCATAAAGGTAAAATTGTATAGGGTCCACAAAAATCATAGTACAATCCTTTTAGGAAGGAGAAGGAGGCATCAGAAATTTGAAAAGTGGATAAAGTGTAAAATGAGAAATGGGAAAGTTTTTTTAGAAAAGAAATATATAATTTTTGGTGAGATAGCTAGGAATTATAAGGTGCCTATTTGGGTTGGTATAATCAAATTACAGGCATACCAATTAGTCAGATGCTGTAATTCTTTAGCAAAGTTCAGATGCATTGACGTGGCCCAAAGCAGGCAGTTGTGGGGAATTTTCTAAAGCTGGTCATTTGGAGTACAGGGGAAAGAGAAAAGTAAAAAAGATAAGAGAATTTGCAAGAGAATTTATATAATAAAGAACTGAGGGAGCTAAAGTAATCACTAAGCTATGGAATGGGTCCATGATCTTTTTTTTTTTCTTTCTTTCTTTCTTTTGTTGTTGTTGTTGTTGCTTTCAGTTTTATTTTCCACATATGAGTTCTTGGTTTTTTCAGTCTGGCTTATTTCACTTAGCATGATGATCTCAAAATCCATGCATGTTGTTGCAAATGGTAGTTCTTTTTTAGTTAGCACCTTAACTTGTATCTAGTTGCTATTAAGATCTAATAGGGAATAGAAAGAACCTTGAATGTGGGCCTAAGAAGAAAGCCAATCAAGTAAAAATCTATTTGCCAAAAATCAATTTAGCTTGCAGAGTGGTCCACATTTCCAATTGCCAATGGCAATCAATATAATTAATTCAGCAAAAAGTTGTTTCTGTTTACAAGTGTAAAATTAGCAGCAATCTATTCTGGAGAGTTCACCAGCCATTGAAGATTTTTAAGATTTTATTTTAGTTTATATAGTTTATCTCGGGTTTAACTTTTCATTTTCTACATCTATTTACCACAGCCATTTTGCAACAGATTTGTCAGTCTAACTCAGCTAAACTTCATTTTTCTTGTGTGATTCACATTTCAGAAACTGAACACTTTTAACTGCCTATTGGGAGATGATTTTTCATGGGTCTCAAGTTTCTACACATCTTGTAAGCAAGACAAACCTGTCCTTTGTTCTGGACTATCTTTTAAAGGATTTTTGTATCATGAACAGTGTCTTCCTCCTAAACAAAGGGCAAAAATTTTTACTTTTTATCCAGGAAGATTTGGGTTTCTTAAGCTCAGAGTTATTCTGTAATAAAGCCTACTGTGTATATATGCATCACCTGGCCCTCTACCCATTATCCCATATTAATTGGGTTCAGGTAACATGCAGAAAATGCTGATTGTCTAGCTACTGCTGTTTCTTTAAGTAATAAATTGTCCTTCACTTCTTACCTAGGGTTTCCTGTCTTCTACTGGCATCCATGAAACTAGGGCAGACTAAATTGTTAGATTACAAATGGAGTGAATCTAAGATATTTTCCAGTTCTTGATACTAAAAAAATGCCAAATATTTATTTTATTAAGTCAAGCTTAAAGAAATCTATTAATTAGATACAGAGAACAAACTGATAATTGCTAAATAATAGGGGGACATTGAGGGGATGGGTGAGAAAGTTGAAGAAATTAGGAAGTACAAGTTGGTAGTCACAAAATTGTCACAGGGATGTGAAATACAGTATGAAAAATATAGTCAATAATGTCAAAACTATGTATGATGTCAGAGGGTTATTGACTTACCAGGGGATGCATCATAAATTGTATAAATGCCTAACCACTACACTGTACACATGAAACAAATATGAAATATTGAATGTCAAATATAATTTTAAAAATATATACTGAGGGTGCCAAAATATATATATATGCATTGTAAGGGACATTATCTATGTATTACTTTCCAAGTTGAATTGAATTAAGGTAGCAATGTGTAGTATGACATTTGTTCAAAAGATGGCATTAATAAAATAAATGCTAGTATCACTATGTGAGGCAGGACACTCAAAGAAAATGGAAAAAACAACATTGCTATTCAAAAAGTGCAAAATCATTTTGAAGTATTTGAAATTTGAGAATGTTGTTTGAGCTTCCCCCATATTCTCCTGAATTAATACCCCTCAAATTCTACCTAGGGGTACTTTAAGGATATGGTGTGCCATAGAAAACAGACTGCATTGGCCATACTTCAGAAAGAAATTGAAATGACCTGGGCAGAGATACAGTGGACATTTTTGTCAATGTTGCTCAAGCATAGTTTACTAAAAGCAGAAGTGTCTGGACCCTGATGGTAACCATTTTGAGTATCTCTTGTCATTGCAGAAGTCAAACATGACTTGTATTCATCTTTTGTTATCAGTACATATTGAGTATTACAATTTTTATACAAGTTTTTCCTTTTGTAAAATGTGTATACATTTTTTTGGTACCCTCTGCAAGATTATGACACTTTACCAAGTTGTTTGTACAGTGCTGCCAACATAAGCGTGTGGGAGCAATTTTACAAACATAATTGTCAAATGTTGAGTATGATGACAGCTCTGATGGCCATTCCAGAAAAAAGTTCTAAAAATTTTTTATTGTTAAATTTATTGGGGTGACATTGGATAGTAAAAATTACATAGGTTCCAGGTATACGGTTCTACAGTGCATCATCTATATGTTAAATTATGTGTTCACCACACAGAGTAAGTTCTTTTTCCATCACCATATATTTGACTCCCCCTCTTTCATCTCCTACCCTCTTCCTCTTTGCCCTCAGGTAACCACTAAGCTATTGACTGTTTCCATGAGTTTCTGTTTTTTGTTGCTTTCAGTTTTATATTTGACATATGAGTGAATTCATATGTGACTTGTTTTTTTTTCTGTGTGGCTTGTTTTGCTTAGCATGATGATCTCAATGTCCATGCATTTTGTCGCAAATGGCACTATTTCATCTTCCCTTATACCTGAGTTATATTTCACTGTGCATATGTACAAAAACTTCTTTATTCAGTCATCTATTGAAGGACACTTTGGTTGTTTCCATGACTTGGCCACCACGAACAGTTCTGCAATGCACATTGGGGTACATAAGTCTTTGTGAAATAAGGTTTTCAAAATTTAGGGGTAGATATCAGGAAGGGGGATTGCCAGATCATATGGCAACTCCATTCTTAGTTTTCTGAGGAAACTCCACACTGTTCTTTATAGTGGTTGTGCCAATTTGCATTCCCACTAGCAACGTGTGAGAGTTCCTTTTTCTTCACACCATCTCCAGAACTTGTTATTCCTTGACTTGTGGATAATAGCAATTCTACCAGGTGTGAGGTGATACCTCTTTGTGATTTTGATTTGCATTTCCCTAATAACTAAAGATACTAAGCATTTTTTCATATGTCTGTTGGCCATTTGTATTTCTTCATGAAGTGTTCGTTCAGGTCCACTGCCTACTTTTTAATAGGGTTGTTTCTTTTTTGTGGTTGAGCCGTACGAGTTCTTTCTATATTTTAGTATTATTTCCTTATCAGATGCACTGTTTGCAAATATTTTCTCCCATTCAGTTTGCAGTCTCTTTGTTTTGTTGATTTTTTTTGTAGTGCAGAAGCTTTTTAGTTTGATATAGTTCCATTCATTTATTTTTGCTTTTACTTTCCTTAACTTTAAGGTCAGTTTCCTGAAGTCCTCCTTAAACCCAAGGTCTATGAGTTTAGTATCAATGTTTTCTTCTACACAGTTCATCGTTTTGGGTCTTATGTAGAGGTCTTTAATCCATTTTGAGTTAATTTCAGTATATGGTGAAAGTTCACAGCTTAGATTCATTCTTTTGCATATAATTTTCCAATTTTTCCAACACTATCTACTAAACAGGCTTTCTTTTCCTTTATTGCATATTTTTCACTCCTTTATCAAAAATCATTTGTCCATATATTTGTGGATTTAGATTCTATTCCATTGGTCTGTGTGTCTGTTTTCCTGCCAATATTAAGCTGTTTTGATTATTGATGCTTTGTAGTATAAATTAAAATTTGGGGTCTTTTGTTGTTCCATATAAATTTGATAATTTTTTATTTATATTGCAAAATTATGTTTGTGAGATTTTGATGGGAATTGCATTAAATCTTTATATTGCTTTTGATAATATGGCCATTTTAACAATATTAAGTCTTCCCTTTTATGAACATGGAATATCTTTTCATTTCTTTGTGTCCTCTTCAATTTCTTCTAGTGGTGTCTTACAGTTTTCAGTGTATAAGTCAATCATGTTCTTTGTTACTTCCCAGGTATTTTATTATTTTTGTTGCCATCACAAAAGGTATTGATTTTCTCATTTCCTTTTCTGAATATTCATTGTTTGCATATGAAATGTAATGTTGTACACTGATTTTGTATCCTGCAAATTTATTGTATTCACTCATAGTTTTCAATAGTTTTCTGATGGAGTCTATGAAATATTTTTATATAAGGAATCAAGTCATCTGCAAATAGTGACAGTTTTACTTCTTCTCTCCTAATTTCAATATCTTTTATTCCTTTCTCTTTCTTGATTGCTCTGGCTACAACTTCCAGTTCAATATTGAATAGCAGTGATGACAGGGGGCATGCACGTCTTGTTCCTGAGTTTAGGGAAAGGGGGCTCAGCTTTTCTCCATTTAGTATATTAGCTAAGGGTTTGTCATATATGGCCATTATAATTTTGAGATACTTTCCTTCTATACCCATTTTATTCAGTACTTTGATCATAAATGTATATTGTATCATGTCAAATGCTTTTTTTTTCATCAATTGATGTGATCATATGGTTTTTATCTTTTATTTTCTTAATGTGGTATATCGCATTGATTTTTGTATGTTGAACCATCCTTGTGCTCCTGGGATGAATCCCACTTGAATGTGGTGTATAATCCTTTTGATGCATTGTTGTATTCTATTTGCTAATATTTTGTTTAGGATTTTTGCATTTGTGTTCATCAGAGATATTGGTCTATAAAGTGTGTGTGTTTTTTGTTTGTTTGTTTGTTTTTTGTTATCTTTACCAGGTTTTGGTATTAAGGTTGTCCTGGTAGAATAAGTTGGGAAGTATTGTCTCATCCTCAATTATTTGCAAGAGTCTGAGGTATATTGGCATTAATTCTTTGAATGCTTAATAAAACTTGTTGGTGAGAATGCTGGGGCCTTTGCCTTTGGGGTGGTTTTTAATGGCTGTTTCAATGTCTTTACTATCAATTCATCTATTTAGATTATCTAGTATTTCTTGGTTAAGTCAAGATAGACTACAGATTTTTAGAAACTTGTCCCTTTTCTCCAGGTTATTACATTTGATGGCATAAAATTCTTCATATAATTTTCTTATGATTTTTTGTATTTCCATGGTATCATTCATAATTTCTTCCCTTTCATTTCTAATTTTGAATATTTGTGTTGTTTCTTTTCATTTTTTTGGTTAGCCTAGCCAGGGGTTTGTCAATTTTATTGATTTTTTCAAAGAACCACCTATTTGTTGCATTAATTTTTCCTATTGTCTTTCTGTTATCGATTTCACTTAGCTCTGCTCTATTTTTAATTATTTATTTTCTTGTTCTACTTGGGTTTTTTCTGTTCTTCTTTTCCAATTCTTTAAGATGGGATGTTAGGATGTTTACTTGTGATTTTTCTTGTTTCTTAAGATAGGCCTGTAATGATACAAATTTTTCTCTTATTACTGCTTTGGCTGCATTCCAATAATTTTGATACATTATGTTTTTGTTTCATTAGTTTCTATGTATTTTTAATCTCTCTTTTTATATTTTCTTTGATTCAGTCATTTTTTAATGAGATGCTGTTTAATCTCAATGTATATATGATTTATTCTGCTTTCTTCTTGCAGTTGATCTCCAATTTAAAAACTTTGTTGTCTTTGAATACACTTGGTATGATTTCAATCTTATTCAATTTGTTGAGGCTAGTATTGTTTCCCAGGATATGGTCTATCATTGAGATTGTTCTATATTCATTAGAAAGAATATATAGTCCTTAGTTGTCACATGAAGTGTCCTGTAAATGTCTTTTATGTCCAATTGCTGCATTGTATCATTTAAAGCTGTTTTCTTTTTTTATTTTCTGTTTGCATGATCTATCCATGGCTGTTAGGGGAGTATTTAAGTTCCCTACTATAATTGTGTTTTGTCAGTTTCTCATTTCAGATCTGTTAGTAGTTGCTTTGTATATTTTGGTGCTTTCTGTTTGGGGGCATATATATTAATGAGTGTCATGTCTTCTTGTTTTTGCATTGTCCCTTTTATTACTATAAAATGTCTACCTCTCTCTCTTATTATCTTTTCTTTTGAAGTTTGCTTTGTCAGATATCAGTATGGCAACTCTGGCTCTCCGCTGGATGCCATTTGTTTGGAGTATTGTTTTCCATCCTTTTACTCTGAGTCTGTGTTTGCTTTATGGTTGAGGTGTTTCGCTTGCAGACAGCATATATTTGTTTTTCAATCTAGTCTGCTACTTGGTGTCTTTTTATTGAGTTCAGTCCCTTTACATTAAGGATGATAATTGATATGAGGATTTCCTACAGCCATTATGTCTTTCCTTTTTTATTTATTTTTTTGTTTTCCCAACTATTTCCCATTTTATTTTTTTGGTCAAATAGCATACCTTAGTATTTTATGAATGGCCTTGTGTTGGAGAATTCCCTCAGCTTCTGTAGGTCTTAAAAGGTCTTTATTTTTCCTTCATATCTAAAGGATAACTTTACTGGATAATTTATTTTTGTCTAGACAGTTCTCTTCTTTAATATTTTGAATATTTGATTCCACTCCCTCTTGGCTTATAGAGTTTCTGCTGAGAAGTCTGATAATAACCCGATGGGCTTTCTTTTAAAGGTTATTTTTCTTCCCTGGCTGCCTTTAGAATTTTTTTTTTTGCCTTTGATTTTTGACATCTTCAGTATGATATGACTTGAAGAAGATCTGCTGGAATCCAGGTAGCTAGGGGACCTATTTTCTTCTTTCATTTGTTGTTCCAGGTCTTTCCATAAGTTTGTTAGAGTAAGCTATCTTTAGAGTTTTGTTCTGCCCCTTCTGCTATTTATATTATTCTGATATTGTTTTTTTTCTAATTGAGTCAGATAGGTCTTGTTGAGTTCTTTCAGTTCTTTTGATTCTGAAGTCCTTATCTTCTTTCTGTTTTGTTTTCATGTTTCAATCTTGTTTATCACTATTTTTTTCCTTCATCTGGTTGTCCCTGTTTTCCATGGTAGTGAGTTCATTTCTCAGTTCTTTCACTGTATTGTTTGACTCTTGAATTTTTATTTGATTCTTTTTTTATATTTTTAATACCTTTGGTAAAATGTTGGGTTTTTTTGGTTACAGATTTCCTTTTTTAGATCATCTATCTGGGTCGGGTACTCTCTTAACATTGTTTCAGTTCTCTGAGTGTTTAAGAACTACAGCTTTGTATTCTGTGTCACTTAGATCATATATTTCCAGATCTACAAGTTACTTTCTTGGAAATTTTTTATTTCTTTCTAAGCAGCTTTGAATCCTAAGGTTCTCAATGTATTTAATGTTCTTTTGTTTGTTTGTTTTGTTTTTTTCAAGGGCATTGGTGCTTTTCTTGTGGCAGATATAGAGCAGTCTTTTTTTTACCTTTCTTTCTTTCTCTTCCCAGTTGGTATTGCTGTAGTGTCTTCCAGTAATTTTTTCTTAATTATTTGAACTTCTATCTCTGGGAACTTTCATGCAAGGTGGGCTTTCCTTCTTTTGATTCATCACCTTTTTCTTGATGTGCCTCATTTATTGGAATCTGGTTGGCAATGATGTGCTATGCCTCTTAGATTAGTCCAGAAAAAAAGCTGCTGTGCCTGAACTTTGGAGTTTTTCTGAGCTCCATGGTCAGTTTCAAGCTGGCTGTAGAGCAGACACTAGGTGGCTTTGGTGGGCTGAGCTTTGGGAGAGAGTTAGGGGAAGCAGCCAGGCTCACTGTCTCTGGTTCTGCCTGGGTTTTGGGGTAGTGCAACTGCTTTGTTTCCTAAGGTAGCACCCCTGGCTGCTGACTCCACTGCAACACTAGTCTGTTTGTCAGGGAAACCTCTGGGTTTGGAGGGCAGTGTGTGGCAAGCCAAGAGCAGGCTGTGATCATGTTTGTTGAGGGCTGAGTTCTCACTGTCGGCTCAGCCTTTCTCCTTCTCCTGAACTCATGTTTTACCCAAGACTGTGTTTCAGCATTTCAGCATTTCAGCATTTCCATGGTAGCCTGCTCTCAGTTTCAAAGTCTCCCAGAGTCAGCTCTGGTTGTGAAGTGATGCTGCAGCTGGGGACCTTATTCTTACCCAGGGCGGTTTAGATGCTTTGTTTAGCCTCTAATCCACCCAGGGGCATGGCACTCCAGCTGGGGTCTTAGCGTGTTGCTTGGTTTAACTCGCCCATGAACTCACAGAGTTTCAGCTCTTCTCACTTCTGCTCTTGTTGCCACTCAGTCCCCAACCCACCCGGGATCTGTTGTTGTTTGACCAGTATCCCCTGGCTCTCCCCTAGTTTTCTCTGTTGGCTCCTGGTGGGGTCGCAGGTCAAATTCTGCTGTTGCATCTGTGCTTAGCTCTGTTCCCTTCCACCTCTTCAGTTGTGTCTCCTTTCTTGACCTTCAGGTGTTTCCTTGCAATGTATGGATCTCTCAGCTGAGACTATGCCACTCGGTGTTTCTCATCTTAGACCCCGGTTGTTCAATTACATTTTCCAGGAGAGGTTTCAAGGATTCCCTTTGTCATCACCATCTTGCAAGTTCTCAGAGTATCAAAATGTGCTTTGATGGGTGGACTAGGCACTGGTGTCAGTGCATAGCTTTCCACGGAGTGTACTTTGAAGATGACCATAGTGATATTCAACAATAAAGTATGTAGCACTATTTTTAGGATGAATTTTTTAAATTAATTGTCTGATCCCATATATATATACATGTGTGTGTATATACAAAATCACAAGATATAAAGTATAACATAAAGAATATTTATTGGTATTGTAATATCTATGTATGGTGTTAGATGGATAGTAGACATTGAGTTTCTCACTTTGTGAGGTGTGTAAATGTCTAATCACGATGTTCTCTTGTACACCTGAAACCAATAACAAGAAAATCTATGAATTGAAATAATTACAAAATCTAGAAACTGAATTTAAAATATGTTATATGAGCAAGTCTATCTACCTTGGTTCTAAAATTATTGATATTGGAGAAATGCAATACCTATAATTTGAAATACAGAAGTAGTTCTCAATTTAAAAGGCTATATATCCAAAGTATTGAAAAATCCAGAATACATTAAACTTTAGCTCTCCATGGTGAAAGGTAGTGGCAAAAAGGCTGCAGAAAAACTAAAACTAGACTCAGTGAAAACATTTTTGCTACTAACCTATACTGCACAAACATTTCCCGAAGTTGCTACAACCATCCCAGCCAATATGAATTGCTATAAATGTTGTAAATGGTTAAATGAATCAAGTTTTAAAATAATTTGGTAAATTTGACAAATTTCTCTATTATTGACTTAACCTAGATAATGCAAGTGGTGAGGAGGGATCAGGGAACATGGGGATGTGTGGAAAGCATCAAAGCAGATGTCCCCAGATGTATGACTTAATCAAGAACACCAACTTGTGGCAAAGGGAATTTACATAGTCAAATAAGAACTGGTCTCACTCGAACTTTCTACATGAAAGCTGGTACAAAAAACTTCTCCATCAAACTAAAACAATCAGATTTAATAGAGGTTCTAGTGATTAAGGGCTGAGGCCCTGCTGACCTGGGTTTAAGACATGGCTCTTGCCTAATCTCTCTAAGCTTCAATTTCTACATCTTGAAAGTAGAGATAGGTAACTATAGCACTTTTTAAGTGAATATGTTGAAGGTTAATTGAAATATGCATTTAAATTGCTTAGCATGAGATCAGCACATAGAAAGTGCTTAATAAAGTTAGTGTGAGATATTATAATGAAAGTTATTCTTAAATTTAAATATGAAAGCACTTTATCAAATATATTTATTTTCTTGCTTACTTTTATGTTTTGGTAAACTTTTTGTTTACAAGTTTGAGGGGGAAATGTGCAAATATATAGCACTCTCTAAAAAACTAGTTTAATATTGGATGACATCAATGTATTTTAGAGAATCTAGGTACTGCATACCATTTTAAATATTTAGATTTGGGGAGAATACAAAATATTTTTCAAATACTCTGCCCTTTAATTATTTACCATCTAGCATTAAAAGAAAATTAATCCATGTGGTATTTTTTATCCATTTGCATTTAATAAAAATATAGTATTGTAGAAAGTATTTGATGTTCAAGCAGTCACTTACCTCCCACTTCCTTTTTAAATAATTTATTTTTATTTTTAATAGTAGCTGAGGTACAATATTATATTGGTTTTAGGTTTACAACACAGTGATTAGACATTTATATAACTTACAAAGTGATCAGCCCAATAAATCTGGTACCCATCTGACATCATACATAGTTACTACAATCTTATTGACTATTTCACTTATGCTATATTTTACATCTCATGAATATTTTGTAACTACCAATTTGTACTGCTTAATCTCTTCACCTTTTTCACCCTGTCACCCAACTCCCCTTCCATCTATCACCCTGCATTCAGTACCCATCTAACACTATACAGTTATTAAAATATTATTGACCATATTCCTTATGCTGTATCCTACATCCCCATGACTACTTTGTAACAATCAATTGTACTTCTTAATCCTTTCACCTTTTTCACCTATCCTCCCAAACCTGTTCCCATCTGGCAATCATCAAAATGTTCTCTGTATCTATGAGTTCATTGCTGTTTTGTTTCTTCAATTATTTTGGATTTTAGATTTCATATATATGTGAATCACATGGCATTTGTCTTTCTCTGTCTGGCTTACTCAAACCAACACATTATTCTCCAGGACCATACATGTTGTTGCAGATGGTAACATTACAACTGAGTAATATTCCCTGTCATATATATACCACCTATTCTTTTTTTATTCATCCATTGATGGACACTCATTAATCAAGATAAACTGTATTCTGTGTCATAAAGCAAATCTTAACAAATTTTTTAAAATTAAAATCATATAATATATGTCCTCTGACCATAATGAAATCACACTAAAAATCAATAACAAAAATACAAGGTTCCTGTTATCTTCAAACACTTGAAAATTAAACAAAAACTCTTTCTAATAACCCATGGGTTAAAGAGGAAATCTCAAAGAGAGTGTAAGGGAGAATTAAATGAAAATATAACATATCAAAATGTGTATGATTCAGCTGAAGTGGTTCTGAGAGTGAAATTTATAGCATTAAATGCTTCCATTAGAAAGAGAGGTTTTCAATCAATAATGTAAGTTTCTGTCTCAAGAAACTATAGAAAAGAGCAATATAAAGCAAAGCAAGTAGAGGGAAAACATAATGCAGATAGAAGAACTGAGTGAAATAAAAAACAACAAAATAAAAGAAAAAAATCAGTGAAACTAAATGCTGTTTCTTTGAAAGACCAATAAAATGGACAAATCTCCAGTGAGAGTTATAAATGTAAAAATAAAGAAGACTCAGTCATCAAGAACAGGAATGAAATTGGATATCACCTGAAGTCATTAATAACAATATATTACAAAACAACTTTATGCATAAAAATTCAACAGCTTAGATGAAATTGATCAATTATTCAAAAAACACAAATTATCCAAATTCAACAACATGAACTAGATCATCTTCATGGGCCCATAACAATTAAATAAATTACATTTGTAATTTAAAAACTTCTCCCAAAATAAATTTCTTGGCTCAAATGTGACTGAAGAATTCTACCAAACATTTAAAAAATTAACACAAACTTAACATATCTCTTCCAAAAAATAGAAGAAAACAGAATGTTTCATAACATATTTAATAAGGCCAGTATTACCTTGATACTAAAACCAGACAAATATATTATCAAAAAGTAACTTCAGGCCAATATCTCACATGAACATAGACACAAAAATTCTCAAGAAAATATTTTTGTATCAAATCTAGCAATGTCTAAAAAGAATTTCACATCAAACTATATTAGCTTTCTATTGTTCCTATCATAAATTACCACAAACAGTGACTAAAACTATACATAATATTTAACAGTTCTGTAGGTTAGGAAATACAACATGGTTCTCACAGGGTTAAAATCAAAGTGTTGGCTGTGTTATTTTCTTGACGCTTTAGGAGAAAATTCTGTTTTCGTGTGTGTTTTAGCATCCAGAATCTAACTACATTCATTAGATCATAGATCCTTCCTTAATCTTAAAGACCAACAATATTGCATGTCTCTAATTATTGGTAATCATGTCTCCTTCTGACCACAAATGGGAAAGATTCTCTGTTTCTAAGGATTTGGATGATTACATTGACCCCAGTAACTATCAAAGATAATGTTCTCATCCCAAGGTCCTTAGCCTTAAACTCATTGTAAAGTTCTTGTTGTTGTTTTAATATAAGTGACATATTCATCATTTTTTGTAATTAGGGTGTACACATTTTTTAGGGCCCATTATTCTATTTTCCTCAACTCCCAAGTAGGGTTTATTCCATCTATGGCAATCAGTGTAATCCACTGTATCTACAGGCTAAATTTTTTTTAAAAAATCAGGAGTTCCCTGGTGGTGCAGTGGCTAAGGCTTCGGCGCTGTCAACACTGCAGCCTGGGATTGATTCCCAGCCAGGGAACTACCCACATTTAAAAAAATCATATGATCATAATAATTGATGCAGAAAGAATATTGGACAAAATTCAACACCCATGCATGATTCAAAAATAATACTAGTGTCTTGGTCTATTTCAGCTGTTATAACAAAATATCATGGACTGGGTAATTTATAAATAACAGAAATTAATTTCTCACATTTCTGAAGGATAGAAATTCCAAGATCAAGGTACCAGCATGGTGGAAGAAGAGCATTTACTCTGGTTCAAAACTGGTGCCTTCTCACTGTTCTCACATGGTGCAAAAGGCAGGGCATCTCTGTGCGGTCTCTTTTATAAGGCAATAATCTCATTCATGAGAGGTCTGCCTCATGACTTAAGCACTTCCAAAGCTAGAGACAATATTATCTTTGGAGATTAGGATTTTAACATATGAATTTTAAAGAGACAGAGGCAGTCAGACCATAGCACTTAGGAAAACTAGGAATAGGGAGGAACACCTTCAAGTTGATAAAGCGGTTCTACAAAAGATCTCCATGTAACCTCATACTGAATAAAAGATTTAATAATGCATTCCTAAGAACAGGATCTCACTGCTGATATTTGACATATGAGGTCTAACAATTAAGTTCAAGAACTCATGCTATAAAAAGTGCTACATATCTCATTGCTGAACACTACAGTGAACGTCGAAGTATTCCTCTTAAAAAGTTATGCATTGATGCCAGTGCCTAGTCTACTCTTCATAGCAATTTTGGAACTCTTTTTCTGGAGTGGCCATCAAAGTTATCATTGTATTACTCTTGATGTCCTGAATGTCATTAAAATGTATTCTTTTTGTTATTTTCTTTATCATTGAGTAAAGCATGAAGTCACCGGAGGCCAGACCAGGTGAGTAGGGTGGATGTTCCAATAGTTATTTGTTTACTGTTTCACAGACAGTGCCATGTGAGCTGGTGCTCACAATGCAAGAGCCATGACTTGGTGAAAAATTCAAGTCATTTTCATCTTTTCTACACAGACTTTTCAATACTTCCAAATAGTAAACTTGGTTGACTGTCCAGTTGGTACAAATTCATAATGAACAATTCCTCTGATATCAGAAAAGGTTAGCAATATTGTTTCAACTCTTGATTTGAACTGACAGAACATTTTTGGTAATGGAGAATTTGACTGACTTTCATTGTGCACTTTGATGCTTTGTTTCAGGGTCATATTTGTACACTCATGTTTCATCACCAGTGATAACATAGTCCAAAACATTGTCTTGCCTCTCCAAAAGGTCTTGGTGAACTTTGACTCTCTTTTGCTTTTGTTCATTGGTGAGCTTCTTTGGGACCATTTTTGCACACACCTTTCTCATGCCAAGATTTTCAGTTTAGATTTTCCTAATTGTTACTCTATCAATGTTTACTTGGTCTGCTATGCTTCTTACAGTCAGCCAATGATTTTTATGCACAGTTTGATACATTTTTGCAATGTTTTCCTCAGTTTTGATCTTTACTAGCTACCCTGACCTCTCTTCATCAGTGACACTTTCTCTCCCTCAGGAAAATATTTAATTCATTTTTACACTGCCATTTTATTCATGGCATTATTCCCATAAACTTGGACTAACTTATCCTTGATTTCACTTCCACTCTTGCCAAGTTTAACAAAAAATTAATATTTGTTCATTGCTCTAATTCAAACTCTGACATTCTTTTGACAGCACACAAAGACACACAATGATAATAATGAATACCACTCGACAAGACACCATCACACATTGACACGAACACAGTTGTGAGACACAAATTTATGAAGGTTATGAAACCTCATCAAGTTGTTTGTACACTGCTGTCAATGTAAGTACATGGTGACAAGTTTGCAAACTTAATTGTCAAATTTCATAGTACTGGAAGTCCAAGCCAGTGAAATAAGTCAAGAAAAGAATATAATAAAAAATGACTCATATTTAGAACATATAAATAACTCCTATAAATTAAGAAAATCAAACCACCAAGAACATATTTATTAAATTTTGTCACAGAACAAATACAAATGACAAAATAACACAAAGATAGGAACTGAACATCACTAATAATAAAGAAAAACTATAATTGAATACCAATATAGAAACTCTATAGTTGCAAAAATTATGAAGTCTGACAATATCAAGATTTGGCAAGGTTGTGGTAAAATGAGAAGTTTCATGGACTGTTGATGGAAATATAAATTCATGTAATTACTTTGCAACAATGTTTGACACTATCTAATGAGGTAAAAAAATAATATCTTAATTTCAGGCATTTGTTCACTGAGCTATGTGTTCAAGGGTATTCATTGCAATTTTTGTAATAGCACATCTTTAAAAAATTTGCTTCATTAATGCAAAGGATTTTTGTAGTGTATTCATACAATGGAATCATATCAAGCAATTAAAAATCAACAAACCAAAGCTATACAAAAATTCCATATTTCATCTTACAAATGTGAAGTTAAAAGAAAGAAACATGACAAAAAATTCTCAAACCATAAATCCACTTATGTGACATTCAAAACAGACAAGTTTGCTTACATATAGCAACCATCAAAATGTTTTCTGTATCTGTGAGTTTGTTTCTATTTTGTTTGTTTCTTTATTTTATTCTTTATATTCCACATGTAAGTAAAATCACATTGCATCTGTGTTTCTCTCCACTCAGCACAATACCCTCTAGCTTTATCTGTGCCATCACAGATGGCAAGAACACATTCCCTTCAATAGCCAAGCAATATTACATTGTATTCATATACCTAAACTACTTCATCCTTACCCATTCATTCATTGATGGATAACCAGGCTGCAACAACAACTTGGCCATTGCAAACAATGCTGCAATGAATATATGGATGCACATGTTTCCTCAAAGTAGCGTTTGGGTTCCTTCAGATAAATATCAATAAATGAGGTCACTAGGTCCTTCTTTATTTAAATTCTATTTTGTATGGTATAAGCATTGCTACTCCAGCTTATCGGGTTTTTTGTTGTTGTTGTTTGTTTTCATTTTCATGAAATATTTATTTCATCCCTTTACTTTCAGTCAGTTTGTACCTTTTGATCTGAAGTGAGTCTCTTTTAGGCAGCATATATAAGGGTCTTGTTTTTTAATCTATTCAGCCACCCTATCTTTTGTCAGTAGCATTCAATTAATTTGCATTTAAATTAATTGTTGCTAGATATATATTGTAGTTATTGTCATTTTATTATTTATTTATTTTACTTTTTTTTTTTTTTTCATCTTAAAGAAGTCCCTCTAATGTTCCTTGAAATTCTGGTTTGGTAGTGATGAACTTTTTTAGCTTTTTCTCATCTGGGAAGCTCTTTATCTATCCTTCAATTCTAAATGATAGCCTCACTGCATACAATAACCTTGGTTGTAGAAACTTACTTATTTTTTTTTTATCACTTTGACTATTTTGTGTTACTCTCTTCTGATCTGCCAAGTTTCTGTTGAGAAATCATCTGACATTTATATGGGAGTTTCTTTGTAGGTAACTAACTGCTTTTCTCTTTCTGCCTTTAAAATTCTGCTTTGTCTTTTAACATTTGGCAGTTTAATTATAATGTGTCTTCATGTGGCCTTCTTTGGGTTCAACTTGTTTGGACTCTCTGCACTTTCTAAGCTTGTATGTCTATTTCCTTTACCAGGTAAGGGAAGTTTTCTGTCATCATTTCTTCAAATACGTTTTCAGTTCCTTGCTCTCTCTCTTCTCCTTCTGGTATACCTGTGATGTGAATGTTGATATGCTTGATGTTGCCTTAGAGACCCCTTAAACGAGTGATTCTCAACTTTCCTAATGCCATGACCCTTTAATACAGTTCCTCATATTGTGGTGACCCCTCATAAAATTATTTTCATTGCTACTTCGTAACTGTAATTTTGCTACTGTTATGAATCATAATGTAAATATCTGATATGTGTTTTCCGATGGTCTTAGGCGACCCCTGTGAAAGGGTCATTTGACCTCCAGAGGAGTAGCGACTCACAGGTTGAGAACCGCTGCCTTATACCATCCTCATTTTCTTTTCTTTTTTTTTTTTTTTTAATTCATTTTCTTTTTTTGGATTTTTTCTTCTTTTTGTTGCTCTATTTGGGTGTTTTTCACTACTTTATCTTCCAGATCACTGATTTGATCCTCTGCTTCTCTAATCTACTATTGATTTCCTCTAATGCAGTCTTCGTTTCAATTATTGCATTATTCACTTCTTACTGTTCTTATTTGTGTTTTCTATCGCTATTTTTATGTTTCTTATCTCTTTGTTGAAGTTCTCTCTTAGGTTACTGAGCATCCTTATGCAGAGTTTTGAACTCTGCATCAGGTAGATTGCTTACTTCATTTTGTTCAGTTCTTATTCTGGAGCCTTGTTATGTTCTTTTATTTTGGGCAATTCTTTGTCTCCCCATTTGGGCTGCCTTCTTGTGTTTGTTTCTATATATTAGGGCTGCTATGACTCCTGATTTCAGTAGAGTGGCCTTGTGTAGTAGGTGTCCTATGGTGTCCAGTGGTACAGTCTCCTGGGCCACCAGACCTGGGTCCTCCAGGTGTGTTTCTTATGTGAGTTGTGGTGCTTTTCTGTTATAATTGAGCCTTGGTTCCTGTAGGCACTTCATTGAAAAGAATTGATCTTCAGGCCAATTGATTGTGAGGACTGGCCATGACTACAGTGCAGGAGCTATCATGCAGAAGCTAACTCTACAGAGCAGGATTTGCTTTAGCAGGCCTCTGGTGCCCTTTGGGTGTGTCATTCTTGGAGATGGCCTGGTAATGCTCTGGCTGTTTAAACCTGAAATGCCAGCCATGGGGCCTCCTGGGAGTGAATTCATTCCAGTCTAAGTCCAGCAGCAGCCTCTACCCTGCCTGTGGCCACCTGGAATTAGCCACAAAGCAATTCACAGATGGCTGCCACCCATGCTGGGCTTGGAGGTGCTTTGAGAGGCCAAGACACTAACCAAGGTGGCTGTCACAGGTGCTGGGCCTAGGGCTGCTCAGCCAGGGTATGGGACACTGAACCCAGATGCTACTTGTTTGAATGTTGTGAACTTTGGGAAAATTTTAAAAAATCTTCAACATAAGCCAAAGTACAGAAAAGCCACTTGGAAATAGCTTGAGTATGCCCCAAAGTTGGGTGGAGCGGGGTTTCAGGGAATCACCAAGATGGGGTAAATATATAGTATTCACCAGGTTAATGGAGATTCAAATATGGCTTCTACCTGCATCTGCATGCAGGGTGCTGAAAGGGTTTAACAACAACAACATGGCTTCTGCCAGCTTCTCTGCCCAGAAGAAAGCTGCCTTGTTCAGCTGTCGCCCTGAAGCCAGACAATTTGGTTCATCCTTGTATGCCTTTGGTGCCTTTCAAGCTGCTGCCCCACTACTGAAGCTCAGAGTGAGTGAGTCTGTCAGTGAGTAATTCCATGCATTGGCCCTTTAAGAGGAATATTTAGAACTGCAGCCACCCTCCATCTTACTCATCTATAATCTCCATTGTCTTTCACAGAGAGAAGTTATAGGGAATTCTTCCTCCAGCACTGGAACCCTAGGCTGGGGAGCCTGGTGTGGAGATGGGACCCCTTGCTCCTCTGAGCAGAACCTCTGCAGCTGAAATATCTCTCCCAATATTTAATGGTAACACATTGGTGTGGGACATGTTCATTCCACATTTTTGCCCTTCCCACCAGTCTTGAGGTGGCTACTTTTGTATGTCCCTACTTGTAGGACTGAGATTCAACTAGAATTCAGACAATTGTCAAAAATGGTTTTCTTTAGTTGTAATTTTCATGTGGTGTGTGAAGAGACAAGCACAGCATTTACCTATCCCACCAACTTGATTGGAAAACCCGATTTAGTGTTATATGTCAATTTTATCTCAATAAAGTTGGAAAATGTGTGTCTGTGTCCCAATTTTTACTTTTTATAAGGACATGAATCATACTGGGTTAGAGAATCATCCTACATCTATGTGCCTCATCTTAATTAATTACATTTTAAAAAACATTATTTCTAAGTAAGGTCACATTCCAACGTACAGACAGTCAGAATTTCAACATATGAAATTTTTTTTAGGGGTGACACAATTTAATTCATAACCATATGTAACAGTATTTTTATCCTTATCTTTAAAATAAAATGTTTATGTTGTCAATATGCAAAAATAACTGCTAAATCTGAGTTCTGAGTTCTGATACATGGATGTATATTGTACTATTTTCTAAACTCTTTTGAGTATTTGATAGTTTGTATGTACAAAGGAGTAATTGATTTCTATATTCATGCTCTAGTAAGAAGCTACAATGGAACTGATTTATTACTAATTCTACCAACACAGACAACTTTTCTTTTGACAGTTAAAGTATGGTATTATTTTTCCATTTTAAAATTAAGTAAAGTAGTTGCTTTGCTTTTAGTGGTCCTGTTATTTAAACAAAACAAAAACCTATATCATTTTCGGTATGATTACACTCAATAGGCTAAGATGTTTCCATTATGAGAAATGGGCAGTATCTGAGACAGGCAAAGGGAAGAAAAGTTTCTAACCTACCTGCATTTCAGGTGCACTTTATGACTTGCTCTTTTTTACTTAAATGGGAGTAGAAACATGCAACATCTTTAAAATTGTTCTTTATCCCTTCCTCTGCTCTTTTCTTCCTTCTGTATTTTTTTTCCTGGCTTGTGTGGTTCAATTTATTTAAAATCAAATTTGTAAATCTGTTTTCTACACAACACTGACTGAATATGTTTACACAATTTTTTTTAAAAAGTGAGTCAAACAATTCAAAGCCTAATCATTCTTTTTTTTTTTTTTTGCTTTTTGGTATGTGGGTAGCTCCCTGACTGGGAATCGAACCCAGGCCACAGTGCTGACAGTGCCAGTGCCGAAGCCTTAAGCCACTACACCATCAGGGAACTCCCCCTAGTCATTCTTCACCAATAGCTAACTGCTTGCTTTTGGGCGACTCTCCTGACCTTTATTTTTAAATCCAAAAAATGAAAGTTTAGATTAAATAGTTTCAGATCTAAATGTGTTTAGAAGAATAAAAGGGATTGATGGAGCAGAACATAAAAAAATTATATAACTTGTGAAAACATAAAATTTTCAGTTTACTATGTTTGTGTTCCAATTATGTAATTAGTTAGGTAGGTGATATGATTAACTTTTTTCTCAGAGTGAAACACAATCACCTGTTTGTTCTGGCATCATGTAGACACAATCTATGTTAACCTGACTCAGTTGTGCAGCTCTCAACATAACATTATCCACACTTGAGGCTCTTAAAAGTCTTTTTTTTAACAATCACAAAACTCATCTAAAAAAAAATCTTTGCATAGTCTACATGCCAGATGCATCTCTCATCCATTAGCATTGAATATGGTTTTTTCCCCTTAGCAGAACTTGATTCCATCTTGGCCTTTTAATCAACCACTACAAGAAAGCCAATCATACCAAATATATTCTAGGTTTTATAGAAGATTTGTGGGGCCACTGGAAAAAAAACAGGTTGGCAAACAGTATTTCATCTGAATAATATGAAACAGAACCATGTCTCTTCTAAGGCTCTCCTTTTTCATTGTTAAATTTATTGAGGTGACATTGGTTAGTAAAATATTACATAGATTCCAGGTGTATAGTTCTACAGTACATTGTCTAGGTGTTGCATTATGTGTTCACCACCTGGAGTCAATATTCTTTCTATCACCATATATTTAACTCTACCTTACTCCTTTCCCACCTGCTTCCCCCCTTACTCTGGGGTAACCACTAAACTATTGATTGTGTCCATTAGTTTTTGTTTCTTTGTTGCTTTCAGATTTATACTCTACATAAGAGTGAAGTCATATGGTTCTTGGTTTTTTATGTCTGGATTTTTTCATTTAGCAAGATGATCTCAAGGCCCATGCATTTTGTTGCAAATGAAAACATGTCATCTTTTTTATAGTTGAGTAATATTCCATTGTATATATGTACCAGTTTTTTATTCAGTTATCTATTGAAGGGCACTTTGGTTGTTTCCATGTCTTGGCCACTGTGAACAGTCCTGCAATGAACATTGGGGTACATAAGTCTTTGGGACTAAGGTTTTCAAATTTTGGGGTAGATACTCAAAAGAGGAATTACTGGATCACATGGTAACTCCATTCTCATTTTTCTGAGGAACCTTCACACTGTCCTCCATAGCAGTTGTATCAATTTTCATTCCCACCAGCAATGTGCAAGAGTTCCTTTTTATCCCCAGCCTCTCTAGCATTTGCTATTCCTTGTTTTGTTGATAATAGCCATTCTAACTGGTATGAGGTGGTATCTCATTGTGGGTTTGATTTGGAGTTCCCTAATAACTAATGAAGTTGAGAATTTTTCCATATATCTGTTGGCTATTTGTATGCCTTTATTTAACCTGAAATGTCTGTTCAGGTCTTTGCTCATTTTTTAATTGGATTTTTTTTGAGTTACACAAGTTCTTTATGTATTTTAGATATTATCCCCTTATCAGAGACATTGTTTGGAAACATTTTGTTTTATTCATTTGGTTGTCTCTTTGCTTTAAATTCACTTTTATTGTTAGACTTATTGGGGTGACATCTGTTAGCAAGGATTACATAGGTTTCAGGCATACAATTCTATAGTGCATTGTCAACTTGATGTATAATAAGTTCACCACCTAATGTGACTTCTCTTTCCATCACCTTATATTTAGCTTGTTGATTGTTTCTTTTGCTGTCCAGAATCTTTTTAGTTTGATATAGTCCCATTTATTTATCTTTTGCTTATACTTTTAATAGATTTTAGGTTCAGGGAGGACTTCATGAACCTGATCTCTTCTTTGAGCTTGCAGCTAGTGGCTCTCTCTTCTTCCCCAAACTTTGCTCCAAATAGTATTTGGTTAGCTCCTCTTAGAAGATTCTGGGCCTTTGAGATTCAGTCCTCTTTCTCAGTATCCTTATTCAAGTATTTTCTCAACAAAGCTGGTCAATGCCTACAAATAAATCCTTCTTTTAGGTACTAATATCAATTTTTCCATCTCAAGGCATTTGTAATCAATTTTTTTTTTATTTGTTGAAGGCTGTGCTTTATGAGGAGGCAGCATACTTGGCTGTAAGTTATTAATTATGTACAAAGCCTTGGACTCTTGTCTCCAGGAATCGTGCCCTTCATTCTCATCCCCAATAGAGCACAGGCAGCAGACCTTCCAAATTATCTCCAAAGCACTATATTGTTAGTTGACACTAAAGTTACCTTGGATGCAGTTTCTAATTCCATCAGAACATGATCTACTAAGAAGGCTGACTTTATTACTCCATCCAAATCCATTTGGAAAAATACTTAATTAGAAAGAAAAATAATAAAGTTGTTAAAATTTTGCAAGTACAGTTTTTTCAGATGATTAGACACATTTTATTTTTAAATGAATAAATAAAAGAAAAAAAGGGCAGAATAATAATGATACAGGTTTTATTTTCTTAAAGTTTGAATAAAATTAGCATAATTTCTCTTTTATAAAGCTGTAGTAGATAGAAAACACATTATAGACACTGTAGGTGGAGATGTGAGTGGACACATAAGAGAGATAGTGTCATTTCCAAGGTTTCCAGGCAGGGCAGGTTTCGGTGGTGGTACACCCAGTTGAAAAAACACACACGGAGCTGACATAGGGGGACCATAAACATGCCAACTAGCAAGCAAGCAAGCAAGCAAGCCAGTGTGATTTTATTGTGCACCTGGGACTATATATATGTATTCAAACAAAAGTGGTATCTTGCCATATCTGCCCAGTAGCAGCTGTTTGGGTTTTCATGGTTACATAAGGCAGTACATGCACAATAAATGTTAGCCCCAGGAATTCCTCAATCCCAGACATGGACTGATTATGCCAAGGTCAAGCTTGGGTGGTGGGCCTGGCTTTAACCCTTTACAAGTGGTCCTGGTTGTAATTCTTTACAGCAGGCTTGGCTATAACCCTTTGAGGCCTGACAGATAGTAAGAAAGTATTGAAAATACAGCTGAAATAATGAGTATGCAATATGAAGAAGAGCAGCAAGGATTCAGCTATAGGATGGAAGGATCCCTCTTTGATCACAGACAAAGGGGATGGAGGACAGAAAATCAGAAGGAACTATCCAGCTTAGCTGAGAGACTGGAGCAGCTTAAGCTAATAGAGCTGGACATAGATAGAAGGAAAAGAGGGAATATTTCACCATTGTTTTGGGTTTTAAAAATTATACCTTGTGGGAGCTCCCTGGTGGTGCAGTGGCTTAGGGCTTCGGCGTTGGTGCTGTCAGCGCTGCGGCCTGGGTTCGATTCCCAGTCAGGGAGCTACCCACATACCAAAAAGCAAAAAAAAAAAAAAAAAAAAAAAAAAAAAAAAAAAAAAAAAAAAAAAAAAAAAAAAAAAATATACCTTGTGCTTAAAGGTGGGAAAAGTGTAATATCATTCATGAAAAGATCTAGTTTTATCCATACTAACCATGATGGAAATAAAAGCTATACAACTCACCTATTCAACTTGCTTCCATTTCATCTGGAACAAACTTGCTAGAATATAGAAAACTGGGTTTGATGGTCATTCTGTTCACCCTGCTTAAAGCATGGGCAGAACAATCTTCCGCATACATTCTTCCTGCCCCATTCATTTCACAAATGTGTAAATGAAGGCCTAATAAAGTTATACAAGTGATTTTTTAAAAATATCTTAGATCTATGAGAGGCAGACAACTGAATATCCATCTGTGATTTCTATTGAAAGGGTTCTGCTGCTTGATATATAGCAGAAAATGAATCAAGAAATTATTAACAGAATCAATGCAATTGATTTAGATTTTCAAAAGATGTTTATAGACTAATAGATTAATCTGAATTTGAGATTTCTTTGCTAGTCTGTGCCACGCTTAGTATTTAGATGGTACTACTATTTCAGCTACAAACCTGGAAAGCCCAGGAGTTGTTGGCAAAATATTTTTCCCCCAAACCTAGGCAGTTAGTTTCAGATCCAAATGGACCTTGGAATGTCATTATTTCAGCCAGTTCTCTCTGTATCTCCCCAGCAGTGGCCCTACTCTCTAACCCCTCTCTATCTGCTTAGGATCTGCTTCTCACTCTCCTCCCAGACTTTCTCACTTGACACTTACACCTTCTTTATCTTTCCCCTTATTTCATTCTCTCATAATGGCTGCCTTTGATGGCTATTGAGAGGAGATTTGATTTCCTAGTAATCATAAAGCCCCAAATTTCATTAATTTAAAAAAGTTGGATCCCTTTAGAGGACAAGATCATTCTTCTGCAGAAACATAATTAATTGTTTGGTCTCTCCTAGAGACTTTTATCTTAAAGAATACCTTCTGCCTATATTAGGACAAATAGTTATCATGCATCCAAGTAAAATTAAAAAGGCAAAGTCTTTTTCTAAAACAAAGTGAATTCTCACATACTGCTTAAATGTCTGATTCTTCCCATGATGGATAATTCTTGGTAGCCATCTTAAAATTTGCAAATAGTAACCTGCAGCATGTAGCTTGTCTTCTCACCAGCTTTTCTGGAGGAGTTCTGGCAGTGCTTAAAACAACTCACCTGAGATTGTGATGTTCTCAACCTCCTTATCTAATGAACTCCCTCACTTGATTTTTGTATCAGCACATTATTTATTTTCTTTATAAAATTTGAAATTATTGTCTTTGTCTATTTTCTTGTATTTAAATTTTGTTTGAGTTTTATCAAGGAAACAAGTGTTTTTTATGGTATTTATGTCATTCCCAGTAGCTCACAGTTTCTGGCATTGTAGTTGCTTAATGCATAATTGTTGAATGTTTAGGTAAGTAATCTAATGTAAACTTGGTGATAAAGGTTCTGGTCTTCACAGGAAGCTCTCTAGAATAAAAACTCAACTGTACATATGGCCCAGAAGCATCAACTGTCACATGAATTGAGGATGCTGGGCTGAGTCAAAAGGTTGTCTAACCTTCTGTGGGCAGGAAATTTGCCTTTATTTCATCTATGGTAGACTTAATCACTGACATCAGTTCTTCATCCTTCCTACCATCACCATTTTTATGGCTTTTAATTTCAGACTCAGTCATGTCTTGCTTTTACCAATGTGGACAGAAGTGATGCTGAGTCAATTCTGAGCTTAAGCCTTAAGAAGATTTCCATGTTTCTGTCAAGAGCTGAGCTGAGTTGAAAAGACCTGAGCTTCCAGGTAGTTTAATTAAGACAAGGCAAAATGAAACAACAGTCAAACAATGATTACTTACTGTAATAGTGTAAGCAAGAGATTAAACAAGAGAAAGTGCCAGTTTCCTCAACGTTCTATTTTCCACCATGAAAGAGAATCAGGTTAAGGTCACATGTATAAGTTGATGTGAGGAATCATCTTATTGCTGAGGGAGCTCCAAACAAAAGGCTCCTGGTGTGTATGAACCTGGAGGTTGAGGGAAGGCAGAGAAAGAAAGGTAAAGAGTGAAAAAGTACTGAATACTGAGTCAGAATTAAGAAAAATGTCTTCAAGTCTCCCTGATAGGAGATCCTCAGTAGACATGACTGAGAGAAGCATGACCAAAGGCCCCTAACAAAGAAGCCTCTGGATGGATGTGACTTGGCTAGGAATGCATAAGAACATGATTGGTTTGAGAGCCTGAGTTCTTGACTGCAATGCATTGTCTGTACAACAAATCTGGTGTGGGAAGGGCAACTTTCCCTAATGAGACCTGCCAGGTAAAGCCTTTGTAATTGCCACAATGATCAGGCCTGAAAGATCACATGTAGATTTGGCTAGGGGCCTGACTTCTCAGTTTCTACTTGCCCTCATGGACCACTGTCATTACTATGAGAAGAGTTTTCTCCAGTAACTGCTGCCTTTTTAGTCTGAGCCCCAGAATGAACACCTATGGAGCAGAGCCACCCTTTTTACCTATAGACCTTCATTTAGAAGCAGAGTTATCCCAGCCATGACAACATGAAGCAGAGCCATCAAGTGAAGCCTAGCCTATATTAGCAGAAACAATTTAACCAATTCACATGTCCATGAGAATAAATACTGGCTAATTTAAGCTATTAAGTTTGGGGTTTTGTTACACAAGAGTATTATGACATAGCTAATAAATATATTGCCCTCTTTCCAGCCACAATGGGAGAGGGCCTTGCCACAAGTCCTTACTCTAATCAAAAATTGCAAGGTATGCAAAGACGCAGAAAAATACCACTCATAATGAGAAGAAAATGCAATGAAAAGAAGCACAGAAATTATATAGATTAGTACACAAAGATATTTAATTTGTTATGTTAACTGTATTTCAATTGTTCAAGAAGCTAGATGACAGATTAAACATTTTGAGAATGGAAGATAAAACAAAAACACAAATTTAACTTCCATAGATATAAAAGACTAACATTTCTGAGAAAAAAATGTACACTATATGGGATTAATGGCATATTAGACATTGCAGGGGAAAAATTCATAAACTTAAACACATATCAATAAAAACTATTCAAGGAAATGGAAAAATAATAGAACATTAATGATTTGTGCAATAACTTATATCAGCCTAATGTATGTGTAATTTGAGTCCTCAAAGGAGAAACTTTGGAGGGAGAAAGAAGAATAAATTATTAGAAGAGATTATAGCAGAAGAATTTCCAAATTTGATAAAAATTATAAACCCACATATTTAATAAATTCAACAAATTCTTAACACAGTAACAAGAAGAAAACTATACCAAGGAATATCATAATCAAGTTTCTCAAAACAATTGCTAAAGAAAAAAATCTGAAATGTAGCCAGTGCAAAAAGACACATTAGGTCTACAACAACAAAGATAAAGATGACATTAGATTGCTCATTAGAAACATGGTGAGAAAGAAGAGAGTGAAACAACATATTTAAAGTACTGAATGGAAACTGTCAACATAGAATTCTTTCTTAGTGAAAATATATTTCAAAAGCAAAGTAAAGGCATTATTATACACATAAAATTTTAAAGAATTAATCACCAGCAGACCTGCACTCTAAAAAGTACTAATGAAATTTCTTCAAGAAAAGGAAAAATAATACCAGATGTAAATCTAGATATGTACAAAGAATAGAAGAGTAGCCGAAATTATAACTACATGGATGAATATTTAAAATGAATTCTTTTTATTTAAATACCTTTAAGAAATAATTGATCATTTAAAGCATTTACTGAAAAAACTTTTTCTGTAAAGGGCAAAACCAAAAATGTTTTATGATTTTTATGTGATATAATCTCTATCACAACTACTTAATTCTGCTGTTACTGTATGAAAGCAGCCATTAACAATGTATGGATGAATAAGTGCAATTTTTAAATAAAACTTATTTACAATAACAGGTGGTAGTCTAAAGTTTATTCAAATGCAGTTTGCCAAAATTTTGTATTTTTAAATAATGCAAAAATGATAATGGAATATTGTAGGGTTTATAATATATGTAAAATTAAAAGAAATACCAAGAACAGCACAAAGACTGGAGAGAAGTAATGGAAATATGTAACAGAAATGTTATACTTTATGTGAAATACTATATTAGTAGACTATAATAACACAGTGATATATATTTCAAAACCTAAAGCTGCCACTAAAAATACCAAAACAAAACATTATAGTCAATAACTCAACAAAGGAGATAAAATAAAATCATAGAAACTCAAACCTAAAATATGGCAAATCAGAAGTGTACAAATAAACATACACAACAGAAATATACTCATAGATACAGAGGACAAACTGATGGTTGCTAGATTCAAAGAGAATTAAAGGATAGGTGAGAAAAGTGAAGGGATTAAAAAATATAATTTCAGAGTCACAAATTGGTAGTTTCCTGGGATGTGAAATACAATAAGGGAAATATAGTCAATAATGTAAATATTATGTACAGTGTCAGATGGGCACTAGACTTATCTCAGGGATGACTTCATATATTATATAAATGCCTAAACACCAAAATGTACACTTGAAACTTATATAAAATAATATTGAATGTCAACTACAATTTTAAAAATATATATGCACTCATGGAATGTAAAGTACAGCATAGGGAATATAGTCAATGGTATTGTAATAGCTGTGTACAGTGTTGGATGTCTTGAAGTTATCATTTTGTGAGGAGTATTAATGTTTAATCACTGTCAATTTTTATACCTGAAACTAGGAAAAAGAAGAACAGATGGAATAAAACAAATAGCAAGATGTTTAAATTAAATACAGTAATGTCAATAATCAAATTAAATATAAATAGTCTAAACATCCTAATTAAAAGCCATAGATGTTTTGTATTTTCATGGTGAATGTCATATTTTCTCCCCTTTCATTTTTTTCTTATTAAACTTTATTTTAATGGGTCTTAAAATTCTGTGACAGATTTTTGGTCAAGTCATTTCTATTAAAAAGGTACTGATTTTAAAAACCAATAACTTAAAAACTGCCACACACACAGACACACACAGACACAAACACACACACACACACACACAAATGGTCCACAAAACATTCTCCTTTTCTTCTGAAGGTTTTAAGATGCATTTTAATCATTAGCCAGTCTTTTACTATTAAACTTAAATGGCCTACTGAAAAAACTAATTCTTATTAACCAATGTCACCCCAATAAGTCGAGATATAAAAAGTATTATCTTCATTTTTATTTGATTATTTGTGTTTTCTCTTTTCACCATAGTGAGTCTACCCAGGAGTTTGTCAGTTTTATTAATCTTCTTGAAGAACCAGCTCTTTGTTGTATTAATTTGTTTTACTGTCTTTTTGTTCTCTATTTCATTTAGTTCTGCTGTAATTTTAATTATTTCCTTATTTCTGCTGACCTTGGGTTTCATTTGTTCTTCTTTATCTAGGTTTTCAAAATGCAATATTAGATTGTTTATTTGAGATTGTTTTTATTTATTGAGATAGGCCTGTAATGATATAAATTTTCATCTTAATACTGCTTTTGCTGAATTCCAATAATTTTGATATGATGTGTTTTTATTCTCATTTGTTTCTATGTATTTTGCCTTCTTTTTATTTCTTTTTTGATGCAGTTGTTGTTTAATAACATGTTGCTTAATTTCCACATATATGTGATTTTTCCTCTTTTCTTTTCAGAGTTGATCTCCAGTTACAAAGCTATGTGGTCAGAGAATATGCTTGGTATGACTTCAGTCTTCTTAAATTTGCTGAGGCTCATTTTGTGTCCCAGCATATGGTCTATCTTTGAGAATCTTTCATGTATATTATTATGTTTAAAGATGACGTGTTCTGTAAATGTCAAATATGTCCAATTGGTCCAATGTTTCATTTAAAGCTGATATTTCCTTATTGATTTTCTGTTTAGATGATCTGTCCATGGCTGTCAATAAGGTGTTCAGGTACCCTACTATGATTGTATTTTTGTCAATTTCTCCTATTAGTTCTGTTAGTAGTTGCTTTGTATATTATGTTGCTTCCTGATTGGAGACATATATATTAATTTGACATGCGTACTTGTAAAGAAGCTGTGGTACATATACACAATGGAATATTATTCAGCTATAAGAAAAGATGAAATATTGCCATTTGCGACAAAATGGATGGACCTGGAGATCATCATGCTTAGTGAAATAAGCCAGACAGAAAAAACAAAGAACTGTATGACTTCACTCATATGCGGAATATAAAACTGAAAGCAAAGAAAAAAGAAATGAAGAAACAAATAACCCATGGACACAATCAATAGTTTAATGTTTATTTGGGGATGAGTAGGATAGGGAGGGGAGAAAGGGGAGAGGGTGGGAGGGGGGGAGCTAAATATAAGGTGATGGAAAGAGAAGTCACATTAGATGGTGAACTTATTATACATGAAGTTGACAATGCACTGTAGAATTGTATGCCTGAAACCTATGTAATCCTTACTAGCAGATGTCACCCCAATAAGTCTAACAATAAAAATGAATTAAAAAATTAAAAAAAAAATAAAAAGTGTCCATCTTTGTCTCATGTTACCTTTTTTTATCCTAAAGTCTGTTTTGTCAGATATAGTCATAAGTCTTTTCTCTGGATGCCATTTGCTTGAAGTATCATTCACCTTTTCATATTGAGTCTATATTTGTCCTTGTAGCTAAGATGTGTCTTTTTCAGGCAGCATATGGCTAGGTTTTGTTTTTTGATCTTATCTGCTACCCTGTGCCTTTTTATTGGTGAGTTTAGTCCATTTACATTTAGAGTTATCATTGATGTATGACTGACACCACAGAAATACAAGGGATCATATGAGAATGCAATGAAGGATTATACACCACCAAATTCAATAACATAGAAAAAAATGTACAACTTTTTAAAAACATACAGTCTTCCTAATCTGAATTGAAGAGAACTGGAATATCTACATAAGTTAATCAACAGTAAGGAAGTGGAAACAATCATTCTAAACCCCTCCAAAATCCAAAGTCCAGGACCAGATGATTTCACTGGTGAATTCTACCAAACATTCAAAGAGTATTTCATACCTGTCCCACTTAAACTCTTCCAGAACATTGAAGAAGGAGAAATACTAACTCATTTTATGAGCCCAACATTACCCTGATTTCAAAACCTGGTAAGATAACACAAATAAAGAAAACTATATGCCAGTGTCTCTAATAAGTACAGATCCAAAAATCTTAAACAAAATATTATACTAACAAACCAAATACAAAAATATATTTAAACATTTATACATCATGATCAAGTGTGGTTTATTCCAGGGGCAAAAGGATGGTTCAACATATGCAAATTGATCAATGTGATACACAACATAAATAAAGTAAAAGATAAAAACCATACAATTTTATCAATTGATGAAGCAAAAGCATTTGATAAAATACCATGTCCATTTATAATTAAAACACTTAATAAAATGGACATAGAAGGAAAGTACCTTATCATAATAAAGGTCACATATTATAAAACCTCAGCTAATATCATACTGAATGGTGCAAAATTGAAGTATTTCATTAAAATTAGAAACTAGACAAGGATGCACCCTGTCACCACCATTATTCAACACAGTACTGAAAGCCCTAGCCAGAGCAATCAGGCAAGAGAAAGAAATTTTTTTTAAAAAAACATGCAAATTCAGATTGAACAAAGTAAATTGTCACCTTTTGCAAATGGCATGATTCTTTGCATAAAGGTTCCTGGAGATTCCACTACAAAGCAATTAGAAACAATAAATGAATAAAGTAAAGTTGCAGGATACAAAATCAATTTACAAAATTCATTACATGTTTATACACTAGGAATAAAACATCAGGAAAAGAAGTGAAAAATATCTTTAGCAATTGCAACAAAAAGAAGAAAACACCTAGAAATAAACTTAACAAATGATAAGAAGGACCTATTCACTGAAAACTATGATACTATGAAAAGAAATTGAGAAGACACAAAGAAATGGAAAGATATTCCATGTTCATGAATTGAAAAACTCAACATTTGAGGGCTGATGATTAAGTTAAGCAAACTCATCCAAGACAAACTGCTATGTAACACATGGCTGAATATCACTATGTTCACCTTCAATGTATTCTCCTTCAGAAGCTATGCACAGACATAACTGACTAGTCCACCCTTCAAAGCAATTTTGGAACTCTTTTTCTGAAATGGTCATCAAAGCTGTTGTCATATAACCCTTGATGCTCTGAATGACATCAAAAAAGTCATTGGGGGACAGATCAGGTGAGTAAGGAGAGTATTCCAATACAGTTATTTGTTTACCAGCTAAAAAGTCTCTCACAGACAGTGCCTTGTGAGCTGGTGCATTATCATGATGCAAGAGACATAAGCAGTTAGAGAAAAGTTCAGGTTGTTTGCATATAACTTTTTCATGCAGCCTTTTCAGCACTTCCAAACAGTAAACTTGGTGTTTGTCCAGTTGGTACAAATTCATAATGAACAATTTTTCTGATACCAAAATGTTTAGCAACATTATTTTGATTCTTGATTTGGAGAATTGCTTGATTTCCATAGTGCACTTTGACACTTTGTTTCAGGGTCATATTGGTACACCCGTGTTTCATCACCAGTGATAACACAGCCTAAAACATCATCTTGCCTCCAAAATGTCTTGGCAAACTTTGACTGTCCTTTGCTTTCATTCATCAGTGAGCTTCTTCAGGACCATTTTTGCACACACCTTTCTCATGCCAATATGTTTAGCAAAGATTTTCCTAACTGTTTTTCTATAGATGTTTACTTGGCCTGCTATGCCTCTCACAGTCAGCCAATTATTTTGATGTAAAATTCAATGAGTTTTTGCAATGTTTTCATCATTTCTGCTCATTACTGTCCACTCTGACCTTTCTTCATCAGTGACACTCTCTCCCTTCAGAAAAAAAACATTTAATCTATTTGTACCCTGTTTTCTTCATGGCATTATTCACAAAACTTGGACTAACATGTGCCTGATTTCACTTGCCACTTTTGCCAAGTTTAAGAAGAAATGTAATATTTGTTATTTGTTCTAACTCAAGCTCCAACATTCTCATGATATTACATAAAAACATCCAACAACAATAACGAACACTACTCAGCAAGACACTGCCACACATTGATACAAACACAGCTGTGAGAAACAGATATACCAAGGTTATAAAACCTTACTGAGTTATTTGTACAGTTCAGCCAAAATAAGTACACAGTGGCAAGTTTGCTAACTTAATTGTCAGACCTGGTAGTTATAATGGCCATATTACCCAAAGCAATATACAGATTTAATGAAATCCCCATCAAAATTCCAAAGACATTTTACCAAGACATAGATTTTTAAAAATAACCAGATTTGTGTGGAATTTAAAAAGACCCCAAATGTCTAAAGCTATGCTACAATAAAAGAACAAGGCTGGTGTCATCACACTCACTGACTTTAATTTATACTAAAAAGTGACAATAACCAAAACAGCAAGGTATTGGAAGAAAAACTGACACAAAGACCAATGGAATTGAATTGAAAACCCACAAATAACCCAATTATACATGGGCAGATAATTTTCAGAAAAGGAGCAAAAAATATACAATGAAGAAAAGAAAACCTGTTTAATAAAAGGTGCTGAAAAAGTTGAAAAACCATTTGTAAAAAAAGAATCTGTATTCATTATATCACCATATTCCAACATTAATTCATAATAGATCAAACATAAGCCTTGAAATAGTAAAATGCATTGAAGAAAACATTGTATTACATTTATGGACCTTTGTTCAGAAAAGAATTTATGAATTTGACCTCAAAGGCAAGTGAAGTAGAAGTAAAAATAAGTGACTAGGATTATATAAAACTAAAAAGTATTTTCCATGATTTTTTCAAAAAAAAATCATGAACAAAATAAAGAAACACCTACAAAATGGGAGAAGATATTTTTAAATAACCCTTCTAATGAGGGGCTAATATTCCAAATATATAATGAACTCATACAACTCAACAACAAAAACATCATAACAAATAACTCAGTTAAAAATGGGCAGAGGACCTGAACAGACACTTCTTCCAAGCAGACCTACAAATGGCCAACAGATGAGAAAAAATGCTCAACTTTACTAGCTATTAGGGAAATGCAAATCAAAACCAATGAGATGTCACCTCACACTTTTTAGAATGGCAATCATCAACAGGACAAATAGTAACAAGTGTTTGAGAGGTTATGGAGAAAAAAGAACTTTAATACACTGCTGATGGGAATGTAAGTAGGTACAATCACTATGAAAAACAGTAGAAAGTTTCCTTCAATAATTAAGAATAGAGTCACCATATGACCCAGCAATCCCTCTTCTGGGTATCTACCTGAAAAATCTGAAAACTTTTTTCTACAAAGATATATGTAGCCCAATGTTCATTGCAGCATTATTCATGATGGCCAAAACGTGGAAACAACTGGTGTTCTTTAATAAAGGACTGGATAAAGAAAAGGTGGTACATATACACAATAGAGTACTATGGGGTCATAAGAAAAGATGAAATACTGCCATTAGCAGCAGCATGGATAAATGTTGAGATTATTATGCTGACCATAATAAGTCAGACAGAAAAAGTCAAGAATCATATGACTTCATTCATATGTGAGTTATAAGACTAAAAGCAACAAAGGTACAAGACAAATAAACCAAGAAACAAAAACTCATAGATGTAGACAACATTTTAGTGGCTACCAGAGAGTAAGGGTATAATAGATAGGTAGAGAATGGCAGGGGGAATCAAATAAAAATATACTACAAGAAAATAGAGAAACATTGAATACTTTTATTTCTTTGAACAATCTCAGTAACTAACTAAGAAAAAAAAGCCATAGATTGTCAGATTAGATAAGAAAGCAAGACTCAACTATGTGCTGCCTACAAATAGATTTTAAAGAAAAGATATGGTATGCTAACACTAATCGATATAAAGTTGAAATGACTATATTAATACCAGGCAAAGTAGATTTCAGAGAAAATAATATTACCAGAAAGGAAGACAGTAATTTCATAATGTTAAGTGGGTCAATTTATTAAGAAAGCATAACAACCCTAACCATGCATCCATATTAAAAGAGAGCAATTAAATTTGAAAGAAAAAAATGAACTATAATTGTGAACAATATGATGACCTATAATAAAAATTCTATGAAATAAAAGAAAAAAAGTCTGCAGGAACTAATGAGTTTAGCCAGGCTGCAGAATCTAATATCAATCAATAAAAACCAATTGTATTTCTATTTTTTAGCAAAAAAAATAAAAAATTGAAACTTAATAACAATATCATTCACAATAGGAAATAAGAAATAGTTTGGGATGTCTTATAAAATGTTTGTGAGACTTGTGCACTGATATGTATAAAATATTGAGAAAAATTAATAAGCCATACGAAGTGGCTTATTAAGCTACAATGTGGGGAGAAGCAACAAAAATGGCAGTGTTAGAGGGACCTCTGAAAAATTCTCCTGTAGATTACAACTAATAAAACATCTATAACTCAACTAAGAACTCCCTATGCAACACACAATCACAGCCTAAGAAACTCGTTCATTGCATTAAAGTACCTGCAGGTGGGCAGAGGGGCAAATGAAGGAGAGGGAAAAAGGATGAAGTGCAGAGGCATGAGATGCTTGTGGATTCCAGCTTAGAACTCTATTTCTGGTGGAAGGGGGAATAAGAAGGTGGTAGGTGAGTGTTCTAGACTTCATTTGGTCCACAGGACAGAGAAAAGAGGGTTCAGAAGTGCAGACCATGAGACACTACCACCAGACCTCACTTTGGCCCCCAGGAGGTACAGACTAGTTGCACAAGATGCACCAGCTTGGTTTTACTCTAGATCTAAGAGGAGCAGGAGTGAGGGTGGCAATGAGGAGCCACAGCATGACCTCCCTCTGGCCAGAAAGGAGAAAGAAAGAGTGGACTGTGCTCATGTTTCTCAGCCCACAACCAGCATGATCTGAGAGACCTGCATATAGTACTGACGCGAAGACTTAAGGCAAAGTCCTCAGGGCAAACTGAGAACAGAAAGACATAATTATATCCATACTACCTGCATAGCCCTGCAGCTCCAGGAATAAAACAGAGGTCCAAATGCCTCTGTCCCACAGACCTCTGCCCATTTAGTATCAGCAACAAACACCAAAGAAACTGCAGCAGTGCAACTGCAGCAGTGAGTATTGGGTTAAGGATAAGAATATCTACAAAGAGAGAGGCTGCCAGAATGAGAAATGAGAAAAAGGGAGCTCAAAATAAGTCCAAACAAGAGACAATCAAAGTAAAAGAGATGAGAATAGACAACCCATTAAAACCGAACTCAAAGCAACAATTATGAAAATGCTCAGGGAACTTAAAAATAATTTTAACAGAGAGATAGCAAGCATAAAGGAAGACTGACAAACCATTATAAAAGACCAGGCAGAGATAAAGATTACAATAACTGAGATGAAGAATGGAATTAAAAAGAGTCACCAGTCTACATGAAGTAGAAGCACAAAATAGAGACTTGAAAGAAAAAAGCCAGCAGAAAACACCCAAACAGAATAACAAATAGAAAAAAAAATTAAATGATAATGTTTTGAGATTCCTCTGGGACAACATTAAACATAATGACAGTCACATTATAGGATTACCAGAGGGAGAAGAAAAAAAACAAAGAATTGTGAAATTATTTGAAGAAATAATTACTAAAATATTGCCTAACCTGGTGAAGGAAACATATATAGAAGCCCAGGAAACACAGAGAGTCCCAAACAAGATGAATCCAAACAGGAAAATACCAAGACACATCATAATTGAAATGGCAAAAGTTAAAAAAAATATATATAGAGAGAGAAATTTAAAAGCAGTAAGAGAAATGCAAGTAGTAACTTATAAGAAGACAACCATTTAACTTTCAGCTGATTTCTCATCAGAAACTTTGCAGGCCAGAAGGGAATGGCAGAAAATATTCAACATGATGAAAACCAAGGATCTACAACCAGGAATAATGTATCCAGAAAGACTAGCATTAAAATTCGAAGGAAAGATAAAGTGCTTCTCAGACAAGAAAAAGATAAAGGAGTTAAACACCACCCAACCAGTACTACATAGAATGTTAGAGGGACTTTTTAAGACGGAAGAAGCGATGGGAGAGTGGGTAAAATAAAGAAAAGAGATGGAGAAGTTTAGTTTGGTTGTTGCAAGGCAATAATTATGGAGATTTAGAGTATAACATGGGAATAAGCAATAAGGTTGCAGTAACTTTGTGGGGTGTCAGATGGGAACTATATTCATTGGGGTGATGGGAAGAAAACTAGAAGGGTAGGTAAAGAAAGGGAGAGAAGTCAAGAAGTACAAATTCATAGTCACAGTTATGTAAAATTCAACATAGAACATATAATCAACAACATTGTAATAACTATGTATGGTGTTAGAGTGGAACCAGATGCATCAGAATAAGGATTTAGTAAGTTATATAAATAATTTATAACTGTGCTGTACACTTGAAACCATTATAATATTGTGTTTAAAATGTAATTGAAAAATAAAAAGTCTCAAAAGGGGAAAAATAATAACATGTGGCAGAAATACAAATAAAACTACTGTGCTGTATTGGTATAAAGGTACACAAACAGATTAATGGAACAAAATACCAACTCCAGAAGTAGACCTGCACATATATAAATAACAGGTTATTTAGAGAGTTAAAAGATAATGAACTGGACAAAATATAATCTTATAAATTAACTGACCAAATGTACCATTTTAAATGAGACAGAAAACAACTGTACTGTCTCCTTTCAAAAGGTATGTATGATCAGCCTCCTATAATCTTGAGTTTAGTTAGCCCAGTAAGACTAGGTTCACCATATGTACCATTTGAAACAGAACAGTACCATTGTTTTCTGTCCTGCTAAAAATGGTATGTCTGGTCAACCTACTTATCAACAAATAGTGTATATATATCATAAAAGAATTTTATGCATACCTTTCACTCTATACAATGATCAATTTAAAGTGGATAATAGACCTAAATATAAAACCTAAAACTATAAAACTTCTAAAGAAATCATAAGCGATGTTTATTACCATGGATTTGACAAAGATATCTCACATACAACAACAAAAGCACCATTTATTTTAAAAATTGATAAATTTAAACTTCAAAAATGTAGCATCTGCTGCACTTCTAAATACAATGCTAAGAAAATAAATATTGAAACTGGAGGATAATATTTTATATTATATATTTTCTAAATAACTTGTCTGAAGAATATAAAATAAATCTCAAATACCTTTAGTCATTAGAAAAATAAAATTTTAAACAAAAAGGAAATACAACTTAAATTAAACAACTAAAACAAATACAAACTGTACCAAATGTTAAGATTGTTGATTAACTGAAATTCTCACATGCTATTGGTGAAAATATATAGTGGTACATTTACGTTGTTCTTTTTCTATTTGTTTAAAACTTTTTGCTTTTTTATTTACTTGATTTATTTTATTAGTTTCAAGTGTACAAAGCAACATAGAGATTAGATAATTATATATGAGGTCAGACAATTAATTACATGAACTCACTCTATAAAAAGTACTACATAATCTCATTGCTGAATATCACTATGATCACCTTCAAAGTACTCTTTTGGGAAGCTATGCACTGACGTCAGCAAAAACTTTGCCCTTCAAAGCAATTTTAGAACTGTTTTTCTGGAATGGCCATCAGAGCTGCCATTGTTCCTACAATCTGAAAATTAGGTTCACAAACTTGCCACCATTGGCAGCATGGTACAAACAACTCAATAAGGTGTCATAACTTTGGTATATCTGTTTCTCACAGCTGTGTTTATGTCAATGTGTGGCTGTGTCTTGCTAAGATGTGTTCCTTATTGTTTTTGTGTGTTTTGTGTGTCATTCCAAGAATATAGGAGCTTGAATTAGAGCAATGAACAAACATTAAATTTCTTGTTAAACTTGGCAAGAGTGGAAGTGAAATTGGGGACATGTTAGTCCAAGTTTATGTGGATAATGCCATGAAAAAAATGACAGTGTCAAAATAGATTAAATGTTTTTCTGAGGGGAGAGAAAGTTTCACTGATGAAGAGAGGTCAGGGTGGCCAGTAAAAAGCAGAACTGATGAAAATATTGTGAAAATTCATTGGCTGACTGCAAGAAGCATAGCAAACCAAGTAGACATCTATAAACAGTTAGAAAAATCTTAACTGAAAATTTTGGCATGAGAATGGTGTGTGCAAAAATTGTCCCAATGAAACTTACTGATGAACAAAACCAAAAAGGAGTTGAAGTTTGCCAAGACCTTTTGGAGACACAAGATGATGTTCTGTGCCATCTTATCACTGATGATGAAACATGGGTGTACCAATATGACCCTGAAACAAAGCATTAAAGTACACAATCAAAGGCAGCCAATTCTCCATGACTAAAAGCATTTTATCAGTCTATCTAAATCAAGAAAAAAAGAAATGAACAAACAACCCATGGACACAATCAATAGTTTAATGTTTATTTGGGGACGAGTGGGTTAGGGTGGGGGGAAAGGGGAGGGGGTGGGAGAGGGGGGGGAAGCTAAATATAAGGTGATGGAAAGAGAAGTCATATTAGGTGGTGAACTTATTATACATCAAGTTTACAATGCACTGTAGAATTGTATGCCTGAAACCTATGTAATCCTTGCTAACAGATGTCACCCCAATAAGTCTAACAATAAAAATGAATTAAAAAAAAAAGAATCAAAACCATGTTGCTAACCTTTTTTTAATTTATTTTTATTGTTAGACTCATTGGGGTGACATCTGTAAGCAAGGATTACATAGGTTTCAGGCATACAATTCTATAATGCATTGTTGCTAACCTTTTTTGATATCAGAGGGATTGTTCATTATGAATTTGTACCAACTGGAAAAACCATGAACCAAGTTTATTATTTGGAAGGGCTGAAAAGTCTACATGAAAACGTTATATGAAAACGACCTGAACTCTTCACCAACAGCTCATGGTTTTTTGCATCACGACAATGCACCAGCTCACATGGCACTGTCTGTGAGGGAATTTTAGTCAGTACACAAATAACTGTATTGGAACACTCTCCCTACTCACCTGATCAGTCTTCCAATGATTTTTTGCTGTACCCAAAGATAAAGAAAATATTGAAAGGGAAACATTTTGATGACATTCAGGACATTAAGGGTAATATAACAATAGCTCTGAGGGCCATTCCAGAGAAAGAGTTCCAAAATTGCTTTTAATGGTGGACTAGGTGCTGGCATTGGTGCATAAATCCCCAAGAGGAGTATTTTGAAAGTGGCCATAGTGCAGTGGTCCCTAATCTTTTGCAATGTGTGTACTTCTTTTAAATCCAATTCTATAAATTGTACCTCTTGTTTTTGAGATCTTGTTTTGAGATTCTAGCAGGGGAGTGCAACTACTCATGTACCCTTGACTGAAGAATGTTCCTCTCCTCTATCAGGGAAGGTCGTCCTCTTCAACTGAGCATGCAGCTTCGGGAGGGATGCACATAGAGCGGTGAGGAAGGAGACAACAACCTAGCCAGCCAGATCAGCCAAATCAATCCTGGCAATCAATGAGGTGATAGATATCACAGTCAGATTGCCCTCACATCCTATACCTCTTGTTTTTAAAACAGCTGCTGTTTTAAAATACTGACACTTGTTCAATGCCTATCTTAATGTAAAATAGTGGAAATGAGGTAATAAATAAGTAAACAAAAATTACTACACTAAAAGTGTAAACCACAGATTTAATTTTACAATATTCATAACACAGTTAAATATTAATAATGATGATCAAGTATTTGAACATTAAATTTAAAACTACTTGAAAATAATCACAATTAAAGAAACACACTAAGTTTCACCTACTCAATAACTAAACTGATCAAATAGTCTGGGTTTGGATGTATTTCTATATGCTTGGAGAAGTTCCAGAAATGACAGAAATGGATTGTTCTGAAATTGTATGCAATGATTGGTAGAAGAGTAGTTTCAGGGAAGCATTCATAGCCATGCCCTCACCAATCAATCATCATTCACTAATGTGATCTAATTTTGAAGTGCATTCATTAATGGTAATTGAAATTTAACATTTATTGTTCCATAACTAATGTTTTACTCTTTAAAAATTTACTTTTTTTTGCCATTACCGATTATTTTTCAGGTCTCTATGAATGGCCCAGCAAGAACCCTGGGGAGTGCATGTACCACTGCTTCAGAACTGATGCTGTAGTAATATTCAGCAATGAGTTATGTAGCACTTTTTCTAGGATGAGTTTGCAAACTTAATTGTAAGATGGATTGTTCACTATGAATTTGTATCAATTAGACTAATATTTCTTTATCCTATTGTCCATTGATAGACATTTTGCTTGTTTCCATATCTTGGCTATTGTGAATAGCACTGCAGTAAACAAATTGGTGTTTTGGATTTCATTAAATAAATGCATAAAAGTGGAATTGCTGGGTCATAAGATAGTTCCATTCTTTAATTTTTCAAGAAATTTCCATACTTTTTTCCATAGTGACTGAACCAATTTGTAATCCCACCAATGGGGCATAAGGGTTTCCTTTTTCCCACATTCTCCTTAACACTTCCTGTTTGTCGATTTAATGAGGATGAACACTCTGACAGCTGTGAGGTGATATCTCATTGCTGATTTTGTTTCCACTTCTCTGATTAGTGCTCTCGAGCATCTTTTCATATGTCCATTAACCATCTGTATGTTCTCTTTGAAGAAATGTGCTTTCAGGTTTTCTGCCCATTTGTTAAGGATTGTTTCTTTGGGGTAAGTTGAGATCTAAGAGTGCTTTTATAGATTTTGGATGTTAACCCCTTATTAGATGTATCATCCATGAATGCATTCTCCCATTCAGCAAGATGTCTTTTTATTTTGCTGATAGTTTCCTTTGCTGTAGAATACTTTTAGTTTGGTGTAGTGTCATTTGTTTATTTTTTCTTTTGTTTTCCTTGCCTGAAGAGATGTATTAGTAAAAATATTACTAAGGATAATGTCTGAGAGTTTACTTCCTATATTTTTATTGTTAAATTTATTGGGGTGACACTGGTTAGTAAAAATTACATAGGTTCCAGGTGCACAATTCTACAATACATCATCTATATGTTGTGTTATGTGTTCATCACTCAGAGTCAGTTCTCTTTCTATCATCATATATTTGAGATCCTGTTTCTTCTCTCCCATCACCCTCTTCCATGCTCTTAGATAACCACTAACCACTGAACTATTGATTGTGTCCATGAGTTTTTTTTTTCTTTGTTGCTTCCAGGTTTGTGTTCCACATATGAGTAAAATTATATGGTTATTATTTTTCTCTGTCTGGCTCATTTTGCTTTGCATAATAGTCTGAAGGTGCTACCATGTTGTCATAAATTACCTTATTTTATCTTGTTCTATGGTTGAGTAATATTGCATTGTATAAATGTAGCACAACGTTTTACAATAGTCATGTATCAAAACAAACTTTGGCTTTTTCCAAAGTTTGATTGGGCAACTGTGAATAGTACTGTGATGAACATTGAAATACCCATATCTTAGTGGAATGAAGTTTTCAAATATTTTGGTTAATACTCAGAAGTGGGACTACCATGTTATACAATAACTTTATTCTTAGTTCTTAAAGAAACCTCCATACAGTACTGCATAGTGGTTGTACCAGTTTTCATTCCCACCAGCAATGTCTGAGGTTTCCTTTTCCTCCACAACCTCTCCAACACTTGCTTTTCCTTGTCCTGTTGATAATAGCCATTTTAACAGGTGTGAAGTGGCATCTCATTGTGGTTTTTATTTGCATTTCCCTAAAGCTAATGAAGTTGAGCATTTTTTTGTAAATCTGTTTGCCATTTGTGTGTCTTACTAGGAGAAGTGTCTCTTTAGGTCTGCCAATTTTTTAATTGAATTGTTTGTCCTTTTCATTGTTGAATTGTATGAATTTTTTATATATTTTAGATATTAGCCTCTTATCAGAGGTACTGATTGCAAATGTTTTCTCCAATTCCAATGGCTATCTCTTTGCTTTGTTTGCTCTGCTGTGCAGAAGCTCTTTAGTTTGATAGTCTCATTCATTTATTCTCATTTTTACTTCCCTTGCCTCTGAGGTCAGGTTCATGAAGTCCTCCCTGAATGCAAAGTCTATAAGTTTAGTACTGATATTGTCTTGCATACAATTTATTATTTCATGTTTTTATGTGAAGATCTTTAATCAATTTTGAGTTAAGTTTGGTGTATGGTGACAGTGAGCAGTTTAGATTCCTTCTATTACTTGTGTTTTTTAAAATTTTCCCAGCACCATACTGAAGAGGCTTTCTTTTTCTCTTCATATATTTTCTGCACCTTTGTCAAAAATTATCTGTCCATATATTTGTGGGTTTGTTTCTGGGGATTCAATTCTGTTCAGTTGGTCTCTGAGTCTGCTTTTCTGCCAAAACATAACTGTTTTGATTATTGATGCATTGTATTATAGATTGAAATTGGAGAGCATGATGCCTCAAGACTTCTTTTCTTTATGTAGAATTGCTGTGGAGATTTGGGGTCTTTTGTAGTTCCATATGAATCTGATGATCCTCTTATCTCTTTCTTGAAAGAATGTCTTCAAAATTTTTATGGGAATTTTGTTAAATCTCTATATTGCTTTGGGTAATATGGCTATTTTAAGTATGTTGATTCTTCTAATCTATGGACAAGAAATATCTTTTTATTTCTTTGTGTCCTCTTCAAATACTTTTAGTAGTGTCTTATAGTTTTCAGTATATAAGTCCTTCTTGTTCTTTGTTAAGTTTATTCCTAGGTATTTTATTATTTTTGTTGCAATCACAAAAGGTTTTTTTTTCTCATTTTTTTCTGAAGTTCTGTTGATAGTATAGAAATGCAATTAATTTTAGTACATTAATTTTCAATCTTGCCCCTTTATTGTACTTGTTTATTAATTCTAAATTTTTTGGAGATGTCTTAAGAATTTTTACATAAAGGATCATGTCATCTGCAAAAAGTGACACTTTAACTTCTTCTTTCCCCATTTCTTTCTCTTGCCTTATTGCTCTGGCTAGAACTTCTGGTACTATATTGAATAGCAGTGGTGACAGGACATCCCTATCTTGTTCTGGATTTTAGAAGAATAGGCTTCAGTTTTTTTCCTATTCAGTATGATATTAGCTAAGGGTTTGTCATATATGGCCCTTATTGTGTTAAGGTATTAGCTTCTGTACCCATTTTATTGAGTTCTTTGATATAATCATATTGTTTTTTAATTTTTTATGGTGTATCACATTGATTGATTTGCTTATGTTGAACCATCCTTGTGTTTATGGGATGAATCCCACTTGATTGTGGTATATAATCTTTTCAATGCATTGTTGTATGCTATTTGCTATTACTTCATTTAGAATTTTTACATCTGTATTCATTAGAGATATTGGTCTATAGTTTTAACATTTTTGTGTGTTGTTTTATTCAGGTTATGGTATTAGGGTTATGTTGGCCTCATGGAAAGAGTTGAGAAGTATTGCCTTTTTAATTTTCTGAGAGAGTTTGAGGAGGATAGGCATTAGTTCCTCTTTAAATGCTTAATAAACTCATTGGAGAAACAATCTGATCCTGGGCATTTTCCTTTGGGGAGATTTTGGATGATGGTTTCAATTTCCTTACTGTTCATTGGTCTACTTAAATACTCCAGTTCTTTTTAGTTTAGTCTAGGTAGACTATATATTTCTAGAAATTCATTCATTTCTTCAAGGTTGTTAAATTTGGTGGTATAAAGCCCTTCATAATATTTTCTTATGATTCTTTGTGTTTCTGTGGTAACAGTTGTAATGTCTCCCTTTTTATTTCTAATTTTGGTTATTTGTGTCATTTCTTTTCATCTTTTGGTTAGCTTACCCAGGTGTTTGTCAATTTTATTGATTTATTCAAATAACCAGCTCTTTGCTGCACTAATTTTCTCTATTGTTTTTCCATTCTCTATTTCATTTAGCTCTCCTATAATTTTTATTATTGCCTTCATTCTGATGACTTTGGACTTTTTTTGCTCTGCTTTTTCTAGTTCTTTAAGGTGAAATGTAAGGTTGTTTACTTGTTTTTTTTATTGTTCCTTGAGAAAGGACAGTAATAATATAAATATTTTCTTATCACTGCTTTTGCTGCATCCCAATAATTTTAATACATTGTGTTTTCACTTTCTTTAGTTTCTATGCATTTTTTATTTCTTTTATTTCTTCTTTGATCCAATTTAAATAAAATGTTGTTTAATATCCATGTATATGTGAGTTTTTTCTGCTTTCTTTTTACAATTGATGTCCGGTTCTGAGGCTTTGTGGTCTGAGAATATGCTTGGTGCGATACAACCTTCTTGAACTTGCTGAGGCTAGTTTTGTGTCCCAGCATATGATCTATATTTGAAAATGTTCCACATGCACTACATTAGAATGTATAAATCTTGTGTTGTACAGTGAAATGTTCTGTAAATGTCAATTATGTCAAATTGCTGTATGTATCATTTAGAGCTGACATTTCCTTATTTATTTTCTGTTTGAATGATCTGTTTATGGCTGGAAAGTGGGTGTTTAAGTCCCCTAGTATAATTTTGTTAATGTCAGTTTCATCTATTAGATTTTTAAGTAGTTGCCTCATAAATTTTGGTTCTTTCTGGTTGGGGGCATAAATATTGATGAGTGTCATGTCTTCTTGTTGCTTTATTGTCCCTTTTATCATTATAAAATGTCCATCTTTGTCTCTTGTTACCTTTTTATTCTTAGGTCTGTTTCATCAGATAAAAATATGGCAACTCCTGCTTCTTTCTGGATGCGATTTGCTTGGAGTAATTTTTTCCATCTTTTGCCTTGAGTCTGTGTTTGTGCTTGTGGCTTAGGTGTGTGTCTTGGAGAGAGCATGTAGATATTTTTTAATACCAATCAGCTACTCTGTGCCTTTTTATTGGTGAATTGAGTCTTTTTACCTTTTGGCTCATGATTGATATATGAAGATTTATTATGGTCATTTTATCTTCTGGTTTTTGGTTTTTCAATGTCAATGGTTTCTTCTTTGCTTTGGTCTCTATGTCAGCTTTTTTGTTTGATGGTTTTTCCTTCCTTTTTTCTTGGTTGTTTCTCATGGATTTGGGTTTTTTTTTTTCTTTGAGTGGTTACCATGAAGTTTATGAAAAGGGAAGTTTTATATATTTAGTGGCTCCTTTTCTTAAGGACACTTTTAATTTTTATTCTTTTTTTGGAATTCAAACCTTTACTTCTTGCCTTTTTATGTATTTGTTGCCCAGTATTTTGCCATTTATTTTGACTTTTCATTTCAGGTCGAATAGCCTTTGTCAGTATTTCCTGGAGTGCCAGTCTTGTGATGGACAATTACCTCAGCTTCTCTATGTCTGAAAATGTCTTTATTCCTCCTTCATATCTAAATGATAACTTTGCTGGATAGATTATTCTTGGCTTGTTTCTCTCTTTTAATTTTTAAAAATATGATTACACTCTCTCCTCACTTGAAGGGTGTCAGCTGAAAAGTTTAATGACAGCAGATGGGCTTCTTTTTAAAGGTTATAGTTTGTTTTTTCCCTGGCAACCTTGAAATTTCTCCCTTTGTCTTTGATTTGTGACATCTTTAGTATAATGTGCCTTGAAGAAGGTCTGCTGGGGTTTAGATATCTAGGGGTCTTGTTTTCTTCTTGAATTTAAGGTTTCAGTTCTTTCCATAAGTTTGAAAAGTTTTTGTTTACTATTTGTTTGATTAAGCTTTCATTCAAAATTTCTTCTGTTTCTTCTGGTATTCCTATTATTCTAGTGTACTTCTTTGTAATGAAGTTACATAGTTTTTATAGAGGTCTCTTTTTTTTTTTTTTTTTTTTTTTTTTTTTTTTTTTTTTTTTTTTTTTTTTTTTTTT
>PVJL010005736.1:0-39657 GCA_004026885.1 Lyroderma lyra | reverse complement strand
ACTTCATGTTTTATTTCTTTTATTGTGTTGTTTTTCTCCAGAATTTTTAAAATTCTTTCTTATAGTTTCAGTTTTTCTTTTGTGCACAGATTTACTTTCTGAGATAATTGATCTTGGTCTGAGTACTCTGCCATAATTCCTTGAGCTCTCTGAGTATTTTTAGGACTGCAATTTGGAGTTTTGTGTCACTTAGATCATGTATTTCCAAATTCATAGATATCTTTTCTCAAGATTTTCCATTTACTCTTTCAGATGCTTTGTTTCTGAGAGAGTTCATTGCAGTTGATGTGTTCCTTTTCCTGGGCATAAAAACATTGTATTTCTGGAAGATATGAGATGTCTTTCTTTCACTTCCCAGATGGTATTGCTGCAGCATCTTACAATAATTTCTTTTGGATATTTGATTTTCTCACTCTCAGAGATTTCCTGTGGGATGGACTTCTTTTCTTTGACTCAGTTTCCTTGGTTTTTATGTCTTTTCTTTGGGGAAATTTGGTGGGTGGTGATATTCTTTGCGTCTGAGATTGGTGCAGGCAGAGGCTGCTGTGTCTTTGCTCAGTTTTCCTGAGCCCCCATGCTGGTTTCTGTGGGGGAAAGGTATGTTAAGGATGGTACAGGGCTCATTTGTGGCACAGAGTAATGGTGGTTTAAGGGAGAGCAAGGGGTAGCAGCCAGGCTCTGTGGTCAGTTTCTGCCTAATGGTAGGGGCATTTAGGTTCACTGCTATTGTTTGTCTTTAGATTGCATGCTACCCTGGGTGCTGGGTCAGCTGTAAACAGGCCTGTGCCTCCATCATGAGCACTCAGAGCCAGGGCAGGTGCACTTTACAGCACAAACCCCTTCTTTTGTCAGGGAGATGTCCAGCAATGCCAGGTGTGTGCTGCAATACAAGCCTGGCCCTTTGTTAGGAACTCAACAAAGCCAGGGCAGCTGCATGCCACAAAACAAGCTTGGCCCTTCATCAGAAGTACATTGGAACTGAGGCCAATACGTGTTGCAAAGCAAGCCTGGTCCTGTGTTAGGAACACAGGCGGGTTGTCATGAGCTGTCATCACTGCCTTTCTTCTCCTGAGTGCACATTTTACCTGGCCTGTGTTTTGTTTCTGTCAGAAACCCTCCTGCAGTTGGCACCTAGGCTCAAGGTCATCAATGGTCAATTTGTGGTCAAGTCCTGGGCCTGTTAGCTCCTAGCTTTGAGCTGTTTGCTGGGTCTCTGCTTTTGCCCTGGGGACTTTAGCACACCTTTGTTCAGTCTCTATCATATCCAGGGCAGGTGCTCTGGCTGGGGCCCTGGCACTCCTTGGCTTGAGCTTGGGCTTTATCTTGTCCCCCTCATGGAGCTTTCACTTTCTGTGCCTCCCCCCACCCAGGATTGTGCTGTGCTTCAGCCTTTTTTCCAGGCCCCTTTGCGATCCTTCTTCTGCTATTCCTGGATTGTATTCCACAGTTCCATCTCTGAACTTCTCCCTTCTATTTGCTCTTGTTCATCTCTTTTTTATTGAAGTTTAGGTTTTTTTCTTGTGGTGGGTATATCTGTCAGCTGAGGCTGTGTCACTTCATAATTACCTTGTTGGATTTTGGCTGTTCGGTTTGTAATTTCCAGAAGAAATTTCAGGGACATCCTCTCATGCTTCTGTCTTGATTCCCTTTCTTTTGTTTTATTCTAGAAGTTTTATGGTTTCAAATCTTACATTCAAGGGTTTAATCCATTTTGAATTTATTCTTGTATATGATGTGAAAAGTTGGTCCAGTTTTATTTTTCTGCATGTATCTCCCCAGTTTCATCAGTAGCATCTATTGAATAGATTATCTTTACTCCAGTGTGTATTTTTGCTACCTTTTCAAAAATTAAATGATCATGTAGGAATAAATTTATTTCTAGGCTCTCTATTCTATTCCATTGATCTATGTATCTGTTTTTATGCCATTACTATGCTGTTTTCATTACCATGGCCTTGTAGTATAGTTTGATACCAGGTAGCATAATACCTCCAGCTTTGTGCTTTTCCTCAAGATTGCTGTGGCTATTCAGGGTATTTCATGGTTACATATAATTTTAAAATCATGTGCTCTAGTTCTGTAAAAAATGTCATTGGTATTTTGATACAAATTGCATTGAATCTATAGATTGATTTGGGTAGTATGGACATTTGAACTACATTAATTCTTCTAACCATGTGCATAGTATATGCTTTCATTTATTTGTATCTTCTTGAATTTCTCTCTTCAATGTCTTATAATTTTCTAAGTACAAGCGTTTTACTTCCTATGTTAAACTCATTCCTAAGTATTTTGTTTTTGATGCAATTATAAATGGGAGTGTTTTTATAATTTCTCTTTTCTGAGTTTGTTATTGGTATATAATAGTGCAATCAATTTCTGAATATTACTTTTGTATTCTTCTAATTTACTAAATTCATTTAATTAATTAGAATGGCTTTTCAGAGGAATCTTTAAATGCTCTCTGTACAGTAACATGTCATCTGCAAATCAGGATAGTTTTTATTCATTCTGTCAAATTTATATGTCTTTTATTTTTTGTTTTTTGTCTGAATGCAGTGCCTAAAACTTTTAGTGCTATATTTGACAAAAGTGGTGTAAGTGGACATCCTTGTCTTCTTGATCTGAAACGAAACACTTTTAGTTTTCCTTTGTTAACTAGATGTTAGCTATGGGTTTGTCATATATGGCCTTTATTATATTGAGGTATGTTCTCTCTATTTTTCCTTTTTGAGAATTCATATCATAAATGGATGTTGGATTTGTCAAAGGCTTTTTCTATTGCTACAATCATATGATTTTTATTTTTCATTTGTTTATATGGCATATCACATTGATTGATTTGCAAATATTGAACCAAACTTGCATATCAAAAATAAATCATATTTTATCATAGTGCGGGGACTTGTCAATTCCTTAGTGTTTTGTTGAGAATTTTTGCATCTGTATTCATCAGGGATATCAGCCTATACAGTGTTTTTATTTTTTGTAATGTCTTTGTCTGGTCTTGGAATTAGAGTAATAATGGCCTCATAGAATGAAATTGGAAGGCTCACCTCCTCTTGAATTTTTAGAAAGAGTTTGAGAAGGGTGAGTGTTAATTCTTTTTTGAATGTTTGGTAAAATTCACCTGTGAAGTCATCTGGTCCATCGCTTTTATTTTTGGGGAGTTTGTTGATTAATAATTTAATTTCATTGTAGTCTGTTCAATCCTTTGTTTCTTCTTGATTCAACCTTTTAACATTGTAGGCTTCTAGAAATTTATTCATTTCTTTCAGATTGTCCAATTTGTTGGCATAAAATTGCTTATAGTATTTTCTTAAAATTACTTGTATTTCTGTGGTGTCAGTTGTGACTTCTCTTTCATTTCTTATTTTATTCATTTGGGTTCTCTCTCTGTTTTTACTGATGATTCTGGTTAAAGATTTATCTTTTTTTTATGTTTTCAAAGAACAAGTCCTTGGTTTCATTGAAATTTTGTGTTGTTTTTCTCTACTTTATTTTGTTTATTTCTGCTCTGATCTTTATTATTTCTTTCCTTGTACTCACTTTGAGCTTTGTTTGCTAACTTTTTTCCAGTTCCCTGAAATATAAAGTTAGATTGTTTATTTGAGAATTTTCTTGTTTCTTGAGGTAGACCTTCATTGCTATGCATTTCCTTCTTATGACAGCTTTCAGTTTCCCATAGAATTTGGATTGTAGTGTTTTCATTTATGTTTGTCGCAAGGTATCTTTTGATTTGTTCTTTGATTTCATCATTAACCCTTTCATTGTTTAGGAGCATGTTTTTTAGCTTCCATGTATTTATGTGTTCTTCAGTTTTATTTTTGTTTTTTGTTTTTGTAAATGATTTCTAGTTTTATACCATTATAATCAAAGGACATTTGATATGATTTTAGTTTTCTTAAAATTAATGAGACTTGTTTTGCATCCCCACATGTGGTCTACCTTGAAAAATATTCCATGTGTACTTGTCAGGAATGTATATTCTGCTGCTTTGCAGTGAGGTGCTCTAAAAATATCAATTAAATCAAACTAGTTTAGTGTGTCATTTAAGTCCACTGTTTCCTTGTTGATTTTTCATCTGGAAGATCTGTCCATTGTTGTCAATGGAATGGTAAGTACCCCTACTATGATTGTGTTACTGTCAATCTCTATTTTACTGTCAGTCAATATTTGTTTTATATGTTTAGGTTCTCCTATGTTTGGTTCATAAATCATTACTAAGGTTTTGTCCTCTGATTGGATTGATCACTTTATTATTATGTAATGTGCTTATTATAATCTTTATTTTAAAGTCTATTTTGTTCAATGTTAAGTATTACTACCCCAGCATTTTTTTTTATTTCCGTTTGCCTGAAATATTTTTGTCCATTGCTTTACTTGCAGTCCATGTGTGTCTTTCTATTTGAGGTGGGTCTCTTGTAGACAGCACATGTATGCATGTATGGGTCTTTTTTTTTTTTCTTATCCATTCAGCTATCTTGTGTTATTTGGTTGAAACATTTAATCCATTTACATTTAAAGTGATGATTGGTACATACATAGTTATTTCCATTTTATTATTCACATTTTTATCTTCTTTTATTTTTGCTTGTTTCCCCCTTCTTTTTCTTAAAGTTCTTTTAACATTTGTTTTTGGTTGTTCTTAAATTTATTGTGGTGATGGTGGTAACTAATTCCTTTAGCTTTTACCTATGTGGGAAGCTTTTTATCTCTTCTTCAACTTTAAATATTAGCCTTGCTGGGTAGATTAATCTTAGTCGTAGACCCCTGGTTTTCATCACTTTCATATTTCCTGCCCCTCTCTTCCAGCATGCAAAATTTCTGTAAGAAAACTAGCTGATAGTTTTATGGGAGACTTGTAAGTAACTAGTTGTCTTTCTCCTGTTGCATTTATGATTCTCTCATTGTCCTTAACCTTTGCCATTTTAATTATGATATGGGCCACTTTGGGTTAATGTTGCTTAGGACTCTCTACATGTCCTGGGCTTGTATGTCTATTTTCTTCACTAGATTAGAGAAGATTTTAGTCATCATTTTTTCAAATAGGTCCTCAATTCTTTGTGCCCTCTCTTCTCCTGCTGGTACCCCAATAATGTGAAAGTCGTTATGTTTGATGTTTTCCCAAATGTCCCTTAAACTATAGTCACTTTTTTAAATTCTTTTTTCTTTCTGTAATTACAATTGGGTGTTTTCCACTACCTTGTCTTCTGAATCACTGGTTCAATCCTTTGCTTGATCTAATCTGTTATTGATTCATTTTAGTGTATTCTTTATTTCAATATTGCAAATTTTTATTTCTGAGTAATTCTCCTTTATGGTTTTTATGTCTTTCTTTATGCTTACTATCTTTTGTTGACATTCTCACTAAGTTTCTTAAGCTTCCTTATAATTAGTGTTTTAAACTCTCTCTGATAGGTTGATTGCCTCTATATCATTCAGTTCTTCTTGGAGGTTATTCCTGTTCTGTTTTGTTTTGTTTTTATTTAGGACATGTTTCTTTGTTTTCTTTTTCTGGCTGCCTCTCTATTTCTCTCAGTCTTTGCTTGGTGAACTTATGTAGTATTTGTGCTGTGCAATCCAGTGGCATAGTCTCTTATCATGTGTACATGTATTCCAAGAGTATCTCGTGTGTCCACGTGTGTGTGTGTGTGTGTGTGTGTGTGTGTGTGTGTGTGGTGTGTGTATTCTCCTGTTGTAGTTGAGCCTTAATTCCTTTTGGCATGTCAGTGGTTAGGATTGACTCTCAGTCTGACTGACTATGAAGATTGGCTACACTCACAGCATATGAGCTGCTCTTTGGTGGCTGACCCCGTAGAGGGGGATTCACCCCTGTTGGCTTTTATGTCTGTTAATACTACTCTTTGAGTATTCTGCTTTGGGGCTAAATGAGTAGTGCTCTGGTGTGGCCTAAGGCTGGGCTCTGGATTTCTTGTTTTCAGTGCCTCTTGTAAGGGCCTCCAATGCAGACCAATATCAGCCTTTCCAGTGACTGGCCAAGGGCTACCTTGTAAAAACTACAAAGCTATTATATACACAATTAGTTGCTGCCTGTGTTGGACCTGGAAGTGTATGGGAGTGGTATCATTGTAAACCAATGCCTGCTACCACTATTATTGGGCTAGGGCAGCTTAGAATAAGCCCAGGGTCCCCCTTATGTCTTTTTCCATCTGCCAGCTGCCCATGTTGCTAAGCCACTGAAAGATTCTCCTTAGGTATGATGGCCAAGGTGATTGACCCAATGTTGACTCTGACCCTAATGATGCTGCCTGAGAAGCATGGGGGCAGGGTCCCAGTGAGTCACAGGGTTTGGCTGGTGGTTTTTCAAAGTTAATTCAAATTCAGTTCTTACACCAGTGTTGACTCTGTGACCTCTCTGCAAAATTCCCTTAGAACAGAGTGACTAGCCACTGCTGACCTCACATCCACAAATCTTCAAGAGTCATCCAAGAAGGGATGAACTGCAAGTTGGGGCTGACCACCCAACACTGAATGTTTCCGAGGCTGCTGTGAGCTGTCTACTGCTATAGAAGTTTCCTACAGCTTGCAGGACGGGGCTGGTCACCCAGACATGAGAGTGCCCCAGGCATTACCTCACTAGGTGGGTGAAGTGGGGTCCAAGTGAGTTACCAAGGGGGTGAACATGTTCACAAATCATACTAGATAAATGGTGTCTCAGATTTGATCCTTTGAGAATGGGTTCAACACAAGAAAGATGGTGCCCTCTTATAGGTTACACATGAAATGGGCTTGATGCTAGGACATTTGTTCCCAAGTGGTGGTACACATACTCCCAGAGGTATATGATGGGTTGATCAGCAGTACACAAAAAAATTATCAGGAATGGTGAAAAAACAAGTAAAGTAAAAAATGCAAAATGTTAGTTATGGAACAATAAATGTTAAGTTTAAATCACCATTAATGGAGACACTTCAAAATTAGATCACATTGGAGAATGATGATTGGTGAGGATGTGGCTATAAACATTTTTCCCCAAACTGCTCTTCTACCAATCATTATACACAGTTGCAGAACAACCCATTTGTGACATTTCTAAAACTTCCCCAAACATATACATACATTCATAGCCAGACTATGAATGTTTGATCAGTTTAGTTATTGACCAAGTAAGTGCATTGTCTTTAATTGTGATTCTTTTTAAGTAGTTTTTTTTAAATTTAATGTTTAACATAGTTTCAGTTATTATTGTCAGTGATTTTTAAGCATGTCAGTTATGGATCAATGATTGAAAAGAGGAATGGTTAAAAAAACAAAATTTGATATGAATCATAGCCCATTGCCAAGTACTTCTCAATATGTGTCCGCAGCTATGAGTACGCTCACACCAGGAGATAGCAAAAAGGTGTGTGCCTCAGATACTAACACAGAAGAAAAGAAAATACTCTGAAGAGTATATTAAATATGAGTTTTTATTGTAAGGGGTGATGACTGTTCTAATCCTTTGTGTGTCAAAAAATATTATCCAAAGGTGACATAAATCCCTCTCTGCTTATGCGACATTTAGAAACTAAACATTCTATATATGAAAACAAAGAAATACATTATTTTTGGCTCTTAGAAATGCATCCAACTGTCATTTTATACATGATGTCAAGAAAGAAAGATAATGAAAATGCACTTGAGGGTTCATACAGTATTGCTTATTGCCTAGCTAAATGTAATAAAAAGCACACTATAATTGAAGATTTAATTTCTCCTTGTATTAAAGATATTTTTTTTATGCTTGAGGAAGAACACATTCACAAATCAATACTATCTCTTTTTCAAACAATACAATGTCTTGACAAATTCAGAAAATGTCTGATAATGTTTAAGCTGTCATAGTAGATAGAATTATAAAATGTAAATTTTTTCCAATTTGAAGTGTAGATGTTGCTGATTTATCTATTTTGCTCATCATCATGAGGTACTTGGTGGGAAATGAAATTGAGGAAAACCCGTTGCTTTGTTTCTCATTGTCAGAGCATGACACAGGTGAAAATATTTTTGATGCAATTGATGATTATTTCATTGAAAACAAAATTAGTTGGTTGAATTGTTGTGGTGTATGCACTGACAGAAGCAAACCTATGTCAAGTTGTTCTATAGGCTTATGTGGCCAAATTGAAGAAGTAGTTCCCCATGTACCATGGAATCATTGCTGCATTCATAGACAAAATCTTGCATCCAAGCCTCTTCCTAGTGAACTGAAAGTTGTTCTTCATGAGGCTGTAAAAGTTGTAAATTTTATTAAGTCACAACCATGAAACTCCACATTGTTTAAAGTTCTGTGTGAAAAAATGAATAGCATTCACAGAATATTTTTTTTTTTTTTTTTGCATATAGAGGTAAGGTGGCTATCTCATAGCAAAGTACTTACAAGGATGATTGAACTTGGACATGAAGTCAGGTATTTTTTAAAAACTATCATTTGTCTCCTGCTTCAAAGTTTCAGGACAATATTTGGCTTCTCAATTTTGCATATTTATCAGATATTTTTCTAGAAATAAACAAATTCAACTCGGGACTTCAAAAGAGTTCAATTACTGTATTTAAAGTAACTAACAAAATTGATTCAATGATGAAAAAACTGGACTTTTGGAAAGTGTGTATTGAAAGAAGTCAGCCTGAAGTTTTTGAAACTCTGCACAACTTCTTATATGAGAGTGACATGCCCCATCCCAAAATGTGAAAGAGAATATTGTAAATCACTTGGAAGGTCTTAAAATGTCCTTTTATAAGTACTTCCTTCAACTTGGAAAAGAAAAGTACAATCCCTTAAATGAAGAATTTTTCAAAGCAGTTAAATTACCAATCAATGTAAAACAGCAATTAATCAAACTTTCAAGCGATTCTTCTTTAAATTCTGATTTTTTTAAAAAAAGCATCTTATTACCTTCTAGGTAGATGTCAGGGAGAAATATGAAGAGATCAATGAGAAGGCACTCAAATACCTCTTGCCATTTACTAATACTGAACTAAATGGAGAGAGCTTTTTCTTCTTACACCATCATAAAAAATAAGTACCACAACAAGCTTAATGCAAATCCAGATTTAAGACTCTATCATGCATCTTCTGAGCCTGATTTCAAGGAACTAAATGCATCAAAGCAAGCTCAAAGATCTCAATGATTTAATCAGCTTGTGATCTGCATAACAATTATTATAGACTTTTCAGATAACACAAATATATATTATTATTAATAAATTAAAAATTTGTTAAATACTTTATCATTGTTATCAATATTTAACTGTGTTACAAATATTGTAAAATTGAATCGGTGGTTTGTACTTTTAGTGTTGGGATTTTTCTTTCCTTACTTATTAACTAATTTTCACTGTTTTACATTAAGGTAGGCATTGAACAAAAATGCCAGTATTTAAAAACAGTTATTTTAAAAACAAGGGTATAATTTATAGAAATAGTTTTAAAAGGAATACACAAGTAAAAAAGGGTTGGTAACCACTGTGCTAGGATAATGGCATCTGCCCCTCTAGACCTCACCTTGAAGCCACTCAACTCAGACTTTTCCTGTATTTTACTTGAGCCTCTTGAGTTGCTGCCCCTCAGCCAGAGTCCCAGAGTGAGTACTTGTGAGTGAATCTGTGTGTGGTCCTCTTAAGAGGACATTGGGTGTTCCAGTCATTTTTGTCTTACTGGGATAGACAGATTAAATCCTTGCTGATTTTCATTGCCAGACACTGTGGGGAGTCCTTTACCAAGCAAGGACCCCTGAGCTGGGGAGCCTGGTGTGGGGATGGATCCTATCCTCTTCAGGGGTAATCTTTGCCACTGAGGTGTTTCTACCCATACTCAACCACTACATGAGGACTTGGGGTCAGCCAGTTTCATATCTCTGCCCTCCAAACAGTCTCAATATGGCCTCTTCTTTATATCTTTAGTTATAGGGGCTCTGTTCAGCTAGCCTTCAGCTGTTTCTTGAGGTTCATTGTGTTATAATTTAATTATGATTTTAATGTAATCATGGGACATGGCAGACATAGCATTTACTTATTGTGCCATCTTGGACCTATTTCAGTACATCCACTTTCACAAAATGTTTAGTAATTTCTTTTCTCATTTTTTATTTGAATGATTAGCTGTTTTGATATATTTTTATAGAACAGCTTTATTGGAATAAAATTTATATGCAATACAGTCCAACCATTTAAAGTTATAATTCAATGGTTTTCAATATATTCACAAATATGAGTGCTTTCCAAAAAAAATCTAGCTATAAATGCTTATATTTTTCATATTACATGGCTGGAAACTTTCTGGACAGCCCTTGTATGTGCAACCATTATAACAATTTTAGACCATTTTCACCACTTCAAAAAGAAATTGTATCAAAAGATAAAAGAAAAACCAAATAGATACAGAGAACAAAGTGATGAATGCCAACGAGAAGGTGATTGCAGAGCTGGGTGACAAAAAGCAAAGGGATTAAGAAGTACAAATTGGCATTTGTGAAGAAGTCATGGGGATATAAATTACTACATAAGGAATATAGTCAATAATACTGTAATAGCTATGTATAGTGTCACGAGGTACTAGGTTTATTGCGGGAATCACTTCATAAGTTATATAAACATCTGACCACTATGCTATACACCTGAAACTAATATAAACTAATATTGAATGTCAACTATAATTGAAAATTTAAAAAAATTTAAAGAAATCTTTTAGCTATTATCCTTTATCCTCTACCTCCTCTAGCCTTAAATAATCACTAATATAATTTCTGTATTTATACATTTGTCTTTCTGTACATTTCACATAAATGGACACATATATGTTGACTTCTGGGACTGGCTCTTTTATTTCACTTAGCATAAAGTTTCCAAGGTATATCCATCTTGTATCATGTATCAGTACATCATTTCTTTTTACTGGCTGATACTATTCCATTGTATTACCTTTAATGTGTTATGGAACATTCTGTTGGTTTGTTTATCTGTTGACGAACTCTTAAGTTGTTTCCTTCTTCTAGATATTATGAATAATGATCATGTAAAAGTTTTCATGGAGACATACATTTTCATTTCTTTTCAGTATGTACCCAGGAATGGAATTTCTGGGTATGTTAAGTGTACTTTATTTAAGAAACTGTTAGATTGATTTTCAAAATGGCTACATCATTTTACATCACCACCAGTAAAATACAAAAAGTACAATTTCTCCATAACTCCACCAACACTGGTTATTTTTTTACTTTTTGACAATAGCAACTGTAGTACATATTAAGTTGTGTCTCATTGGGTTTTTATAGATGCCCTTTATCAGGGTAAGGAAGTTACCTTCTGTTCCTAGCTTGTTGAATGTTTTTGTCAAAAATGGGTGTTGGAATTTATTGAATGCTCTTTTTGCTTTTATTAAAATGATCATTTGTTCTTTGTCCTTTTATTGTTATAAAATCTTTCAGTAATTGCTTTTGTTTTGTTTTGGGGGGATAATTTTAAGCCAACTTTACATTCCTGGTATACCACTGGTTATGTTGTATAATCATTTTTATGTACAACTGAATATGATTTGCTGCTACTTTGTTGTGGATTTTTGCACCTTTATTCATGAAATATATTGGTTTAAGTTGTTTTGTATTCTTTTCATTTTGGCATCAAGGTAATACCACCCTCTCTTCTAATTTTTGGAAGTGTATGTGAAGAATTGATAGTCATTTAAAAAATATTTAGTATAAGCTACCAGTGAAGCCATCTGGGCCTGGCCTTTGCTTTGTAGGTGGTCTTTTGATCACTAATTCATTTTTAAAATTTCTATAAGTCTAGTCAGATTGTCTACTTGAGGCACATGACTTTTGAGAAATGTGTTCATCTCATTTAAGTTGTGTTATTTAATTTATTTTCATACAATTTTTATCTGCATTTATAATCCTTGTTATATTTTGAGGTTAATAGTATTGTCTCATTTTTTATTTTAATAATTTGGATCTTATTTATTTTTTTCTTAGTCTTGCTAAAAGTTTGTCAATTTTGTTCATCATTCTAAAGAAACAGCTTTTGGTTTTATTTCTTTTTAAAATTTAAAAAAGTTTCTATTTCACTAGTTTCTGCTTTAATCATTATCTCCTTACTTCTGCTCACTTTAGGTTTACTTTCTTTTTCTTTTCCAATGTTTAAAGGCAGATGTTTAAGTTATTGATTTGAGATCTTCCTTCTTCCTTAATATAGATATTTTACACCTAAAAGTTTTCTCAGCTTTAGCTGTGTCACATAAGTTTTGTTATGCCATGTCTTCGTTTTTATTTATGTCAAATTATTTTCTAATTTTCTTTGTATTTTCCTCTGTGACCATTTATGAATGTTTTGTGTAATTTCCATGTTTTTGCAATATTTTTTAGTATTGGTTTATAATTTCATTTCACTGTGGTTCAAAGGCATGCTTTGTATTATTTTCACCCTTTTAAAAGTATTTAGGTTTATTTTTGGTCTATCCTGGAAAATGCTCCATGTGCATGCAAGAAAAATGTATATTCTGCTATTTTGGAGTGGACTTTTCTACAGATATCTGTTAAGTACAGTCGGTTTATATTGTCATTCAAGTAATCTATTTTCTTGTTGATTTCATGTCTCGTTGTTTTATCCATTGTTGAATGTAGTTTATGAAAGTTTTCCTTTAATTCTGTCAATTTTTGCTTCAGGTCTTTTGGGGCTCTGTTGCTAAATGCATATGTTTATAATTGTTATATTTTACATCTGTGTAGATTTTTTATCTCTATAAAATGTCCCCTTTATTGTAATATTTTTGCTGTTTTAAAGTCTATTTTGTCTGATGTTAGTATAGCCATTTTGCTTTCTTGTGGTTGCTATTTGTCTGATATATTTTTCCACCCTTTATCTTAAAAACAGGTAGCTGAAGGCAGAATGAGAAATGTTGACATCCTGCCCCTTCTGGTAAGATAGCACTTCAACTGAGATTTTGAATGAAAGGGAGCCCTGGCGGTTCCACTTTACAGTATGGTTGTCATTTCATTGAGCAGGGAAGGAGAAGAAAGGCACAGGTTTGGTTCAAATACCATAGACTCTTGCAATTCTTAGTGAGTTTTAGTAGATTTTCTTGAATAAATATTTCTTCATTTGAGAACAATTTTCAGAATTTAATTGTTTTTAAAATAATTTTGAAGTGAGCCCCCCATAATGTCATGCCAGAAATATTATACTAGTTTTATGTAAAGTTAAATATATGCTTACCATATAACTTTGCCATTTCACACCTAGTTATTTATCCAAGTAAAAAGGATGCATGTGTTATACAAAAAGTTGTACATAGATGCTCCCGGGATCTTTATTTGTAATAGCTCCAAATTGGAAATAACTCAAAGTTCCATCAAGTGAATAGATAAATAAGCTGTAATATATGAGTACATTGGAATACTTCTCAGGAATAAAAGAAATTGAACTATTGGTGTACACAACATGGATGGATCTCAAAATAATTACACAGTAAAAAAGTGAGACAATAATACATACCATAAAACTACTTGTATGCAAACTATCTGAAAATGTAAACTAATTCATAATTACAGAAGTACTGTGAATAGTGTGTACTGGGAGGGATTGGAAGGAGGAATTATAAATAAGCATAAAGAAATTTTTCACGGTGATGGACATGTTTGTTTTTTTCATTATGGTGATTGTTTCACCACATATGTCAAAACATGAAATTTTATATGTGAAGTATGTGAAGTTCATTGTGTATCAGTTATATCTCCATTCATCTGTTTTTAAAACTTTATTCTTTCTCTACCTTAACATCTCTGGTCCTAGCAGAAAGCAACAATTCTCTCTGGATCAAGTTTAGTTTTCCCTTTGTCATGTCCAGGAACAGCTTTCTGTGTGTTATCAGGTTGTGAAGGACCACTCAAATCATTACACTCTTCTCACCTCTCACTTGGGTGCTTGATTTCCCTCTCATATATAATTCAGCTGTGTCTTGAATCTATTAAATTTTATTTCTTTACCCATTCAACATTTGTTGTGCACCTGCTTAATGCCATATGTTATGCTAAGTTCTAGAAAAAGAAAAGAAAAAAAAAACATGGTCCCTATTGCCAAATAACTGATTGTGTAGTAGGATAAAAATACACATACATGAGAATTTCTAAATGTCTTAAATAGTGTCTTAAGTTTGCACAATGTATAGTAGAAATTTAAAAAAAGGAAATCTTTTGTCCTCTGAGAATTTATTCACTTTAATCTGGTAAAACAATCTGATTTATTTTACTGTTTACTGTCTCAGAGTGACTATAAGTTGAAGTAACTACATTCTTTTACCAAAAGGCTTCAGTATGACACAAGGTCGAATACTTAGATTTTCTTCATTAATTTTTAATTTTGAGAAATTCAAGAATGGAAAACAGATGTAGTTTATTTCAAAACTACCTCCTAGGCCAGATAATCATGTTCTATTTCCTGCTTCCTAAATTCCTGTTCTGTCCAGAGTTCTGTCTATGGAGGTTTTCAGAAAATGCATACACATTTTAAGGAAAGAAACAACTGTATTAAAATTGTAATACTCAAGATATACCAATAACAAAGATGAATACATGCCACTTTTGACTTCTGAAATTACAAGAGGTGCTCAAAGTGATTATCATCAACGCCCAGACACTTCTAATTAGCGCAAACTACTGCTTGAGCAACATTAACCTAAGTGTCCACTTGTATCACTGTGCATGCTGTTAATTTTTTTTCCCAAAGTACCACTAGTGTAGTACCACATTTTTTAAGGTCCCTCATACGTAGAAGATAAGGAATGTTAAGTCAGGAGAACATAGAAAAAACTCAAACAATGTTCTCTAATTTTAAACACCACTTCAAAATGGTCTTACTCTCCTCAAATGACAACCATGTTTTTGCCATTTTTTTTAACTTCCCTGCCTGTCACATGGTGATGGTAGCATTCATTTGATTAGCATCATCTTTTGAGCAAATGTCATATTACACATTGCTACTATAATTCAATTCAACTTCGAAAAGTAATATGTAGATGACATCGCTTAAATTATGTATACATATTTTTGGTACCCGGTATTTCTGAATCTGGTACTCCAACCTTCCTGTTATGTCTGTGATGTACTTCTAATAAATTTCATTTTATTTTCTCTAAATAATCTCATCAGTTTCAATTGCTCACAGAGAGCCTTAAATGACATAGCTTCATGGAAGAGAAGATGCTGAAGTTGCCTATTAACATGAGTATGGTAACAATGAGCCACAGAGGAAGTTGAAGCTGTAAAAATACATAGAAGCAAAACCCTGGAATGTCTTAGAATAAGAACAAGAGGATTTTAAAGTGGGAAGTAATCACCAATAAAGTCATAGACCAGTGGTCCTAAAGTGTGGTTTCATAAGCTAGAAAGATCAGCATCACAGGGGAGCTTGTTCAAAATGCAAATTCTAGTTCCCCACTGAATCACACTTACTAGATCAGAAACTTTGAACATAGGGCCCACCAATCTATGTTTTAACATATCCTCCAAGTAATTCTGATGCACTCTCAGACTGGAGAATCATTTTACTAAATAATTCTTGCTGCTGTGTGAAAGGAGTTTTGTGTTTAAAGGGTTAAAATTTGAATAAAAAGAATCTAGTTGAGACACTATTACAGTAGTATATGACCTCAAATAAGGCACTGTTTAGTAGATAGTTTGCAGGAAAAAATGTAAGAAATTCAATAGATATAGTGCTAATGGACTTCATCATTATTACAGTAGACTCTCAGTTAATTGGCATCTGTGGGGATTGACAGATTCCGGATAAAAGTAAGTTGACTCTCTGTTAACTGGAATTCAAGCAACTAGCACTCTGAAGCAATCAGCAAAATCTTAAGCACCCAGCACTCTCAAACTGGTTGCTTGAGAGTGCTGGTTGCTTGAGTTCCAGTTAAAGAAGAATCTACTGTAGCATGTTTTTAATGAGGAAATAGAGATATTCAAAATTATTTCCAGATTTCTGACTTGGATGAGTAGGCAGATTGTGGTGCCATTAATTAAGCTTTATAAGTATAGTAGGAAAAGCAGATGTTTAAAATTTTATCAAGGTAAAAGTCACATAACATAAAATTAACCATTAAAGTGAAAAATGTAGGACATCCACTATGTTGTGCAAACATCACCTCTATCTTCTTCCAAAATATTTTTATCACTCTAAAATAAAATTCTCTACCCGTTAAGTAGTTCTCCATTCCATCCTTCATCAGCCTCTAGAAACCACCAATCTATGTTCTTTCTCTATAGATTTACCTGCTCTGGATATTTTTATAAATGGAATCATACACCTTTTGTGTCTGGCTTTTTTCACTTAACATAATATATTTGAGATTTATTCACATTGCAGGATATATCAGCACTTTATTCCTTTTAATGACTGAATGACATTCCATTGCATATATATACAATTTGTTTATCCATTCATTCATTAATGGACATCTACTTTCATTTTTGGCTATTACGAATAGCGCTGCTATGAACATGCTTGTACATGCACTTGTTAGAGTACCTATATCTAATTATTTTGGGTATACACCTAGAAGAATTACTGGGTCACATGGGAACTCCTCTATATTTAACTTTTTGAAAAAAACTGCCAAAATGTTTTGTACAGTAACTTACCATTTTACATTCCCACCAGCAATGTATGAAGGTTCAAATTTTTTCATATCCTCAACGTTTGCTATTTTCCATTTATTTTTATTAGAGCCATCTTAATTGATGAAAGGTAATGTCTAATTGTGCTTTTGATTTGTATTTTCTTAGTGACTAGTGATGATGAGCAGTTTTTTATGTGCTTGTTACAAGTTGTGTATCTTATTTGGAAAAATGTCTATTTAAGTTCTTTGCCCATTGTTTAACTAAGTTGTCTGTTTGATTGTCCTTGAGTTCTTTATATATTCTGAATACTAGACCTTTACAACATATGATTTGCAAATACTTTGTCTTATTCTATAGGTTCTCTTTTCACTTCCTTGGTAGTATCCTTTAATGCATAAAAGTTTTTAATTTTGAAGAAATCAAATTATCTATTTTTTTAGTTGATCATGCTTTTGATGTCATATCTAAAAATCCATTGTGAAAATCCGAAGTCATAAATACTTATTCCTGTATTTTTTTCTAAGACTTTTACATTGTATCAATGTTTTTTGCTAGATTTATTGGGGTGACATTGTTTAACAAGAATTACATAGGTTTCAGGTGTGCAATTCTATGGTGCATCATCTACGTATTGAATTGTTTACCATTCAGTGTCAGTTCTGCTTTCCTCACCATATATTTGGCTACCCCTCCCTCCTTTCCAAGCCCCTCCCTCTTCTCCCAACCCTCCCTCCTTGCCCACAGGTAACCACTGAACTATTGACTGTGTGCATGAGTTTTTTTTCTTTGTTATTTTCAGTTTTATATTTCACATATGAGTGAAGTCATATGGTTCTTGGTTTTTTTCTGTCTGACTTATTTCATTTAGCATAATATTCTCTAGATCCATCCATTTTGTTGCAAATGGAAGTAATGGTAGTATTTCATCTTTTCTTCTATCTGAGTAATATTGCATTGTGTCATATGTATATATGACAGCTTCTTTATCCAGTCATCTATTAAAGGGCACACTGGTTGCTTCCGTGTCTTTACTACCATAAACAGTGCTGAGATGAACATTGGCATACATAAGTCTTGCAGACAAAGGTTTTTAATTTGGGGGGTAGATACTGAAAAGAGGGATTGCCAGGTCATATGATAACTTCATTCCCAGTTTTCTGAGAAACCTCCACACTGTCTTTCATACTGGTTGTACCAATTTATATTCCCACCAGCAGTGTATGAGAGTTCCTTTTTCTCTAAAGCCTCTTCAGAACTTGTTATTTCTTGACTTGTTGATAATAGCAATTCTAACAGGTGTGAGGTGATATCTCATAGTAGTTGTGATTTGCATTTCTCTAATATCTAATGAAGTTGTACACTTTTTACATGTGTGTTAACTGTTTATATTATCATAGGAGAAGTGCCCATACAGGTCTTCCACACATTTTTTAATTGGGTTGTTTGATTTTTTGTTGCTGAGTCATACTAGTTCTTTACATATTTTAGAAATTAGACCCTTATCAGATGGGTTGCTGGCAAGTAATTTTTTGCATTTGGTTGGTTGTCTCTTTCATTTGTTGCTAGTTTCTTTGGCTTTGTAGAAGTTTTTCAGTTTGATATAGTCTCATTTTTAATTTTTGCTTTTACTTTTCTTGACTTTGAGGTAAGGTTCCTTATGTCCTTCTTGAGTTTGCGGTTTATAAGTTTAGTGCCATTGTTTCAGGTCTCATGTGGAGGACTTTAATCAATTTTAAATTAATTTTAAATTAATTTTACTATATAACGACAGTTCACACTCAGATTCATTCCTTTGCATATGTTTTTCTTGTTTTCCAAGCACTCTGTTGAACAGGCTTTCTTTTCCACAATTTTTTTGCTTATTTATCAAAAATTATTTCTTCATATATTTGTGGATTTATTTCTATGTTTCTTATTCTGTTCCATTTATCTTGTGTCTGTTTTTCTGCCAATACCAAGCTGTTTTGTTTATCGATGCTTTGTAGTGTAAATTGAAATCAAGGAGCGTAAGAGAACCAGCCTTTTTCTTCTAATGCGGTATTGCTTTGGTGATTCGAGGTCTTTTGTGGTTCCATACAAATCTGATATTTTTAAAATCTATTTCGTGAAAGTATGTTTGTGGGGGTTTAATGGGAATGGCACTAAATATGTATATTGCTTGGGTAATGTGGCCATTTTAACAATGTTAAATCTATCTATCCATGATCATGGAATATCTTTCCAATTTCCTTGTGTCCTCTTCAATTCCTTGCAAAAGTGTCTTGCAGTTTTCTTTTATTTTTTAATTCATTTTTATTTATTGGGGTGATATCTGTTAGCAAGGATTACATAGGTTTCAGGCATACAATTCTGCAGTGCATTGTCAACTTGTTGTATAATAAGTTCACCACCTAATGTGACTTCTCTTTCCATCACCTTATATTTAGCTTCCCCCCCTCCTCTCCCACCCCCTCCTCTCTCACCCCCTCCCTTTTCTCCTCTCCCTAACCCACTCGTCCCCAAATAAACATTAAACTATTGATTGTGTCCATGGGTTATTTGTTTCTTCATTTCTTTTTTTCTTTGCTTTCAGTTTTATATTCCGCATATGAGTGACATCATGCAGTTCTTTGTTTTTTCTGTCTGGCTTATTTCACTTAGCATGATGATCTCCAGGTCCATCCATTTTGTCGCAAATGGCAATATTTCATCTTTTCTTAAAGCAGTTTCTGTATCACATTCTTCATTAAGTTAATGCCCAAGTATTTCATTCTTTTTGTTGCCTTTGCAAAAGTTATTAATTCTCTCATTTTTTCCTGAAGATTTGTAGTTTGTATATAGAAATACAATTAATTTTTGTATGTTGATTTTGTATACTGCAAATTTCTTATATTTGTTTTTTTGTTTGTTTGTTTCTAATAGTTTTCTGGTAGAGTCTTTGGAATTTTCTATATAAAAAAGTCATGTCATCTACAAATAGTGACAGTTTGACTTCTTCTCTCCCAATTTGGATACATTTTATTCCTTTCTCTTGCCTGATTGCTCATGCTAGAACTTCCCGTACTATATTGAATAGCAGTGATGACAAAGGTCATCCCTATCTTGCTCCTGATTTTAGGGGAATGGGCTTCAGCTTTTCCCCATTCAGTATGATATTAGTTGAGAGTTTGTAATATATCCCCTTTATTATGTTGAGATACTTTCCTTCTATACCCATTTTATTCAGTGTTTTGATCATAAATGTATGTCGTATCTTGTCATATGCTTTTTCTGCATCAATTGTTATGCTCATATGATATTTATCTTTTATTTTGTTTATGCGGTATATATCACATTAATTGATTTTAGTATGTTGAATCATCCTTGTGCTCCTGGGATGAATCCCACTTGATTGTGGTGTATAATTTTTTTGATGCATTGTTGTATTCTATTGGCTAATATTTTGTTTAGGAATTTTGTATGTGTTCATCATTGACATTGGTTTACAGTTTTCTTATTTGTGTTGTCTTTACCAGGCTTTGGTATTAGGGTAATGTTGGCCTTGCAGAATGAGTTAAGAAGTATTGCCTCACTTTTAATTTTCTGGAAGAATCTGAGTAGGATAGGTGTTAATTTCTTTTTTTTTTTTTTTTTTTGAATGATTGGTAAAATTCGTTGATGAGACTCTCTGGTCTGGGGCTTTTGTCTTTGGGAAGGTTTTGGGTGATTATTTCAAGTTCTTTACTATTGATTCGTCTATTTAGATGATTCAGTTCTTCTTGGTTTAGTCTAGGAAGACTATATATTTCTAGAAACTTATCCATTTCTTCTAGGTTGTTAAATTTAGTGACATAAAGCCCTTCATTACATTTTCTTTTAATCCTTTGTATTTCTGTGGTATTAGTGGTAATTTCTCCCTTTTTGTTTCTAATTTTGTATAGTCATATCTTTTCCTTTTATCCTTTGGTTAGCCTAGCTAGGCGTTTGTCAATTTTGTTAATTTTTTTGAAGAACCAACTCTTTGTTGCATTAATTTATCCTTTTGTATTTCTGTTCTTGATTTTCTTTAGCTCTGCTCTTATTTTTATTATTTATTTTCTTCTGCTGAGTTGAGATTATTCTGCTCTTGTTTTTCTAATTTTTTAAGAAGAGATGTTAGGGTATTTACTTATGATTTTTATTTTGTTTCTTAAAATACTCCTGTAATGATATAAATATTCCTCTTACGACTGCTTTTGCTGCATCCAAATAATTTTGATATATTGCATTTTCATTGTCATTAGTTTCTACATACTTTTTAATCTTATTTTATCTGTTCTTTGATCCAGTCATTTTTTAAAATAAGATGTTGTTTAATTTCCATGTATATAAATTTTTCTGTTGTTTTTTTTTTCACTTGATCTTCAATTTCCAAGCTTCATGGTCTTAGAATACACTTGGTATAATTTCAACCTTCCTGAATTTGCTAAGGCTAGTTTTGTGTCCCAGTATATGGTCTATCTTTGACAACGTTCCATGTGCACTAGAAAAAAATGGTATAGTTTTTTTTCACTGTTGGATGAAGTGTCCTGTAAATGTCAATTATGTCCAATTGCTGTAATGCATCATTTAAAGCTGGTATTTCCTTATTTATTTTCTGTTTGAATGATCTGTCCACGGCTATTAAGGGGGTGTTTAGGCCTTCTGTCATTATTGTGTTTTTGTCAGTTTCTCCTTTCAGATCTGTTAGTAATTGCTTGATATTCTTTTGTACTTCTTGATTGGGGGCATTTATATTAATGAATGCAAGTCGCCTTCCTGTAGTATTGTTTGTTTTTTCATTATGAAATGTCCATTTTTGTCTCTTTTAACTTGAAGCATGTTGCATCAGATATCAGTATGGCATATCCTGCTTTTCTCTGGATACTATTTGCTTCAAGTATTGTTTTCCATCCTTTCACTCTGAGTTTGTGTTCATCCTTATGACTGAGGTGTGTCTCTTGGAAATAGCATATGAATGGGTTTTGTTTTTTAATCCAGTCTGCTATTCTGTCTTTTTATTGGTAAGTTCTGTCCATTTGCCTTTAGAGTGGTGATTGATATATGAGGATTTCCTATGATGATTACTTCTCTCTCTTTGTATATATATATGTGTGTGTGTGTGTGTGTGTGTGTGTGTGTGTGTGTGTGTATTTTTTTCTTTTGTCCAAATGCTATTCCTTTTATTCTGATGTTTTGTTTTAGGTTGAAAAGCCTCCTTCAGCATTTTATAAAATGTTGGTCTCATGCTGAGAATTTCCTCAGCTTTCATATGTCTGAGAAGGTCTTTATTCCTTCTTCATATCTGAAGAATAATTTTGCTGGATAATTAATTCTTGATGGAAATTTCTTTTTTATATTGAATATTTCATTTTACTTTCTCCCACTCATAGAGTTTCTGCACAAAGTCTGATGATAGCTTAATGGGTTTTCCTTTAAAGTTTATAGGTTATTTCCCCCTGGCATCCATAAGAATTGTCTCTTTGTCTTTGATTTTTTACATCTTTAGTATAATGTGTCTGGGATCTCCCAGGGTCCAGGTAGTCAGTGGACCTACTATTTTCTTGAATTTGGGGTTCCAGATCTTTCCATAGATTTTGAAATTTCTCATCTACTAAGTGAGTATGTTTTCTGTAGAGTTTTTTTTTTTTCTGCTCCTTCTTCTATGTCTATTAATATAATAGTTTTTTTCTAGTGAAGCCAGGTGGTTCTTTTAGAGTTATTTCAGTGCTTTTGACTCTGAAGTCCTCATCTTCTTTCTGTGCTTTTTCTTTGTTCTGATGATCTTCAATATTATTAATTCTTTCCTCCAATTGGTTGGCCCTGTTTCCTATCACAGTTGTTTTAATTCTCACTTCTTTTATTGCATTATTTATCTCTCAAATTTCCACCTTATTATTGCTTATATTTTTAATTTCTTTGTTAAAATGTTCCTTATGTTCATGAATTGTCTTTCTGAGATCATTCATCTCAGCTAAGGTGTTCTGCCAATATGTTTTTATTTCTCTGAGATCTTTTAGAACTGCAGCCTTGTATTCTGTGTCACTTAGTTCATAAATTTCTAGATCTATAAATGTTTTTCTGCAGGTTATTTATCTTTCTGTGTGGCTTTAAATCCTAAGGTACTCATATTTTTTTCTCTTTCTGGGCATAAGGGCTTTTCCTGTGACAATTACAGGGAGATCTCTCTCTTTTCAGTTTGTATCACTGTAGTGTCTTGCTGTATGGAAGACTGTAGGTGGCACTTGGGGGCAAACTTTGGGAGAGAGTTAGGGGAGCTAGTTAAGTCATATTGCTAGCCTACAACTGTACCAGGGGCAGTACACGGTCACTTTTCTTCTTTCAGTTCATCAGGGAAACTGGGGGAGAGGAGGGAGGCCAAAGAAATGCAAGCTAGTAGTGGTCTGCAAACAAGTTTGTCAGAGTGAGGTGAGTTCTAACTGCTCAGCCCTTTTCCCTTTTCCTGAGACTACATTTTACCCAGGACTGTACTTCAGCATTTAACATTTCCAAGGCAGGCAGCTGCTTTCAGTTGCAATGCCCAGAGCTGTGGTGTTGCAGCTGGGGGCTTTATTCTTGCCTAGGGAGCAGTTCAGATGCTTTGTTCAGCTTCTGAACCACCAAGGGCATGGCTCCTGGATTGTGTCCCTAACATGCTGCTGCTCGGTCCAACTCATCCATGGTCTCACAGTCTCAGCCACTCTTGCCTCCACTCTTGTTGCCACTTGGCCTCCCCCAACACATCCGGCATTGTTCTGCTCCTTGGCCAGTTTTCCCTGACTTCTTCCTCATTTCTTCAGCTAGCCAAGTTCAATTCAGGTCATGATCCAACTCTGCTCCCTCCCTTCTGTCCCACTCACCCTCTTTTCTCTAACCTTCATGTGTTTTCTTGCAATGTGTGGATCTCTCAGCTGTCACTCTGCCACTCAGGATTTTTTATGTTGGATCCCAGCCTGCTGTTTAATTGTATTTTCCAGAAGAGTTTTCAGGGATACCCTCTATGGTTACCATCTTTCTGAGATCTGAGTTTTGTTTCAAACTCTTACATTTAGGTCTTTGATCCATTTTGAGTTAACTTTCTATATGGTCTGAGGTAGGGGTCCAACTTTACTCTTTGACATGTAGATATCTAATTGTCTAGCATCATTTGTTGAAGAAACTTATTTTTTTTCTGAATGGTTTTGGCATCGTATTTGAAAATCAATTAGCTGAAGATATATGGGTTTATTTCTGGACTTACAATTCTATTCTATTGATTGATATGTACCACACTGTTTTGATAACTATAAATTTGTAGTAAGGTTTAAAATTAGAAAGTCTGTGTCTTCTGTATTTGTCCTTCTTTTTCCAGATTGTTTAGGTTATGTAGGGCTCCTTGCAATATTCTATACATTTTAAAATTGGCTTTTTAATTTTTTAAAGAATTGTCACTGAAATTTTGATAGAGATTTTTTTGAATTCATGGAAAAGCAGATTTTAAGAAAATGCATGAGTTTGACTTTGAACATAGTAAGTTTGGGATATTGTAAGAGAGCAGATATATGTTCTAGAGCTGGGGAGACAGGCGTAAATGAAGATGCATATTTGGGATATGAGTATACCTAAAGATGGTAGCTAAAACTATGACGGTCGATAAAATCTTATGGAAAGAACATGTAGAAGGAGAAGTAAGAGAAATGCTTGGATTCACCAGTATTAAGTGTAATAAAGAAAGAATCTGTTAAAGTAATTTGATAAAGAAATTTAATGGGGAAACTAAGTGAACAAGAAAAGATTGGTATAGTGAAAGCCAAGGGAGGAGAGAGATTTAATACATGCAGTGTTTCATGTGGCGGAGTTTATGACATAAGCTTGAAAAAAGTAAACGGATTTAGCAATCATGAGGCTATTTGTAATCCTGGGCAGCTAAGTCCACGTGAATTGTGGAAGCTAAAATCTGGCCAGAGCAAGTTGGAACTTATACAGAAAAAAATAAAGAGTGGACAGCAGAAGTATAGAATATTGATTTTTAGTATGTTGGCTTTTCAAAGAAGGGTGAAGATAGGGCTAGTGAAAGAAGAGAATATAGTGTTGTTGGAAGATTTAGAGGCCACAGAGAAATACCTCAAAGAGGAGAGAAGTTGAAAATAGAGGATAGAAGGAGTTGCTTTAATAAGGAGGAAAGAGGGTGAACAGGAGAGGAGGGAGGAGCAGAGCAGAGTGGAGATGTGCAACTGCATATTATGACCCAACTTAGGCTGACTGAAGAAACTAGGAGTGAGCCAGGTGACATGGGCCGAGGAGGAAAGCAATCCTGGCAAGTGGGGGGCCAAGTGACAATGGGAGCAAGGGTGAGAGAAGCTGAAATCCTATGAGACCTTGGTGAATTGGAATGAACAGCAGTGAATTAGGGCCCCAGCTGCAGCATCGCACCTTGTGTGAGTCAGAAGCAAAACACAGCATCTGAATTGCCCTAAGCAAGAATAGCCCCCAGCTGCAAGGTCCTGTAAGAGACCACAGTTCAGTTCTGGGCAAGTTTGAAACTGAAAGCCAGCTCCTGTGGAAATGTTGAAATGTTGCAACACAGTCCTGGGTGCAACATGGGCCCCAAGGAAGGGAGAATGGCTGAGCGATACACATTCCATCTTCTACCAACATGATTACAGTCTGCCCCCTTCTTGCCCTGCACAGGCTCCCCTCTTCCCCTCAGGGCTCCCTGATTAACAGGCTAGTGTTGCAGCAGAGTCAGCAGCTAGGAGAGCTACTGCAGGAAACAATCCAACTGCACTGCTCCAAAACTCAATGCAAAAATCTGAGACTCTGACTCTGAGCCTGGCTTCTTCCCCAAACTCTATCCCAAAGCTCATCCTCCCCACACACCCCATGTAACCTAGTGTCTGCTCTACAGCCATCTGGAATCAAGAGAAAAATACTAAAAGACACTACAGCAATACCAACTGGGCAGAGAAAGAAAAAAGACCTCTCTATATCTGTCACAGAAAAAGCCCTCATGCCAAGAAAAAGAAACACATAAAATATAATGAGGACCATAGAATTCAAAGACTCTCAGAAAGAATATTTTAAATCTCCAGAAAAGAAACTTATAGATCTGGAAATATATGATCTAAGTGGCACACATTATAAGCCTGCAGTTCTTAAAACTCTTAGAGAAGTAAAACAGTATTGAAAGAGCACCTGACTCAGATGATTGATCCCAGAAAGAAAATCTGTGAATAAAATGAACATTTTAACAAAAAAAAGATTGAAAGTATAAAAAAGAAGCAAATGAAAATTTGAGAGACATACATTGCAATAAAATAGTTGAGAAATGAATAACTACCACAGAAAACAAAGTCAACTAGATGGAGAAAAGAATTAATGATATCAAAGATTGGAATGTGGAAACAACACAGAAAGAAGATAGAAATTTCAGAGTCAAAAGAACTTAAAAACTCTACAAGAACTACCTGACTCCATTAGAAGCCACAATATTAAAATAATAGGTTTAGAAGAAGGTGTGAGAAAAAACTATACAGAGAGCAAACTCAAACAAATGGCTAATAAGCACTTTCCAAACCTATGGAAAGATCTGGAACCTCAAATTTAAGAAAAAAATAAGTATCTTAGCTACTTGAATCCTAGAAGATTTTTAAAATATATAATACTGGTGATGTCAAAAATCAAAGACAAACAATTCTCAAGGCAGTCAAGGGAAAAAAAATTATAACCTTTAAAGGAAATCCCATCAGGCTATCATCAGACTTCTCACTAGAAACTCTAAAATCCAGGAGGAAATGGAATCAAATATTCAAAATATTTAAATAGTAAAATAACCAGCAAAGAATAATTTATCCAGCAGAGTTATCTTTTAAATATAAATAAGGAATAAAGACCTTCTCAGAAATACAGAAGCTGAGAGAATTCTCCAACATGGGGCCACCATTTCAGGAAGTACTGAAGGAGGCTCTTTGACATGAAACAAAAACATCAAAATAAATGTGGAAGATTTGAGACACAAAAAAGAAATAAAAAAGGAAGAACGTAATGGCCATAGGAAATCCTCATATATCAATCATGACCCTAAATGTAAATGGATTGTACTCACCAATATAAAGGCATAGAGTAGCAGACTGGATTAAAAAACAATTCACAAAAAAGTGACAGACTTAACCATGGAAAAGTATTCGATGCTTTTGAAAGAAATCAAAGAGAGCCCAAAGAAATAGAAAGATATTCTGTGTTCATGGATAGAAAGACTTAACATTGTTAAAATGGTCATATTACCCAAAACAATATACAGATTAGATGCAATTTTCATCAAAATGCCACAAACATACCTTCACAAAGTAGATAAAACAATTATCAGATTCATATGGAACCACAAAAAAACGAAGCAATATCACACAAAAAGAGTAAGGTAGATGGTATCATAAATTGAACTCTCCGAGTTCAATTTATACTACCAAGCATCAATAATCAAAACAGTTTGGTTTTGGCAGAAAAACAAACACACAGATCACTGGAAAAAATCCAGAAATAAATCCAGAAATATATAGACAAATAATTTTTTACAAAGGAGCAAAAATTATACAATAGGTAAACACTTCAGCAGATGGTGCTTAGAAAATTGAAGAGCCATATGCAGAAGAATGAATCTAAGGCATGAACTCTCACCATATACTTAAATTAATTCAACATGGATTAAAGACCACCACATAAGACCCAAAAAAATAAACTGTACAGAAGAAAACATTGGAAGTAAACTTATAGACCTCAAGTTCAAGGAGGACTTCATGAACCTGACCTCAAAGGCATTGAAAGTAAAAGCAAAAATAAATGAATGGGACTATATTAAACTAAAAAGCTTCTACACAGCAAAAGAAACCATCAACAAAGCAAAGAGACAGCCAACTGAATGGGAGAAAAATTTTGCAAACAACACATCTGATAAGAAACTAATGTCTAAAATATATAAAATTTGTACATCTCAACAATGACAACAACAACAACAACAAACCAAATGACCCAATTAAAAAGTGGGTAGAGCACCTGAAAAGACACTTCTGCTATGAAGACATACAAATGGCTAAGACATATGAAAAAATGTTCAACCTCCTTAGCTATTAGAGAAATGACAATCAAAACCACAATGAGATATCACTTCACACTTGTTAGAATGGCTATTATCAACAAGATAGGTAATAACAAGTGCTGGAGAGACTGTAGAAAAAAAGAACCCCCATACACTGTTGGTGGGAATGCAAATTGGTTCAACTGCAATGGAAGACAGTGTGGAGGTTTCTCAGAGAATTAGAAATGAAGTTACCATATGATCTGGCAATCACCATTCTGGGTATCTACTACAAAATGTTGAAAATACTAATCCACAAAGATTTATGTACCCAAATGCTCATCGCAGCACTGTTCACAGTGGCCAAGCATGAAAACAACCAACATTCCCTTTGATACATGACTGGTTAAAGAAGCTGTGGTACATCAGAATGAATTGAATAGACTTGAAACAACATAAAAATTTTTAAAAAGAAAAAAGTAATGACCATAGAAAAGCCTCATATATCAATCATGACCCTAAATATAAATGTAAATGAACTGAACTCACCAAAAACAAAAAAAAAGACACAGAGTGGCAGATTGGATTGAAGAACAAAACCCATCCATACGCTGTCTCCAAGAGACACACCTCAGCCATGGGGACAAACAGAGACTCAGAGTGAAAGGATGGAAAACAATACTACAAGCAAAAGGCATCCAGAAAAAAGCAGGAGTTGCAACACTGATAACTGATGAAACAGATTTCAAGTTAAAAAAGATAACAAGAAACAAAGATGGACTTTCATAGTGATAGAAGAGACAATAACACAACAAAAAGACTTGACACTAATTAATATATATGCCCCCAATCAGGAAGCAACAAAATATACAAAGTGACTACTAACAGATCTGAAAATAGAAACTGACACATAATCATTGTAGGGGGTTCTAAACACCCACTTAACGGCGATGATCAGATCACCCAAAAAGAAAATAAATTTAAAAAAATTCACCTTTAAATGACACATTACAGTGTGATATACTCTCATTCATTTACTTTTGCTTTTGGTTCCCTTGCCTTTGAGATCAGGTTTATGAAGTCTTCCTTGAGCCTGAGGTCTGTAAGTTTTGTGCCATTGTTTTCTTGTATATAGTTTACTGTTTTGGATTTTATTTGGATGCCTTAAATTCATTTGGAATTAACTTTAATATATGATGACAGTTCACAGCACAGATTTGTTCTTTTGAATGTTTTTCCAGTTTTCCCAGCACCATCTACTGAATAGGATTTCTTATTCCCATTGCATATTTTTCACTCCTTCATCAAAAATTATATGACTATATATTTGTGGATTTATTTCTGGGTTTTCAATTCTGTTCCATTGGTCTTTGTGCCTGTTTTTCTGCCAATACCAAGCTGTTTTGACCATTGTTGCTTTCTAGTATAAATTAAAATCAGGGAGTGTGATAGCACCAGCCTTATTATTTTAATGTATATTGCTTTGGTGATTTGAAGTCTATTGTGGTTCCATAAAAATCTGATAATTTAAAAAACCTATTTAATGAAAGTACGTCTCTGGAATTTTGATTGGAATTGCATTAAATCTGTATATTGCTTTGGGTAATATGGCCATTTTAACAATGTTAAGTCTTCTTATCCATGAACGTGGAATATCTTTTCATTTCTATTTATCCTCTTTAATTTTTTTCAAAAGCGGTTTATAGTTTTTTGTGTATAATTATATGACATTCTTTGCTAAATTAATTCCAAGGCATTTCATTCTTTTGCTCATGATCACAAAAGGTATTTATTCTTTCATTTTCTTCTGAAGATTTGTTATTTGTATTTATGAATGCTATTGATTTTGTATCTTGCAACTTTACTATATCCAACTAAAAAGCTTCATCACAGCAAAAGAAGTCATCAATAAGGCAAAGAGAAAACCAACCAAATGATAGAAAATATTTGCAAACAATGCATCTGATAAGGGTCTAATATCTAAAGTATATAAAGAACTAGTACAATTTAAGAACAACACCAAAGAAAACAACCCAATTAAAAAGTTGGCAGAGGACCTGAAGAGACACTACTCCCATGAAGATACACAAATGGCCAATAGACATATGAAAAAATGATAAATTTCATTAGCTATTAGGAAAATGCATATCAAAACCACAATGAGATACCACCTCACACCTGTTAGAATAGCTATTATAAACAAGACAAGGAATAACAGGTGCTGGAGAGGCTGTGAAGAAAAAGGAATGCTTGCAAACTGCTGGTAGAAATGTACATTGGTACAATTGGTATGGAAGACAGTTTGGAGTTTTCTCAGAAAACTGGAAATGGAGTTGCTATATGACTCAGCAATCCCCCTTCTGGGTATTTGCCCAAAAAACTTAAAAACCTTAGTCTGCAAAAACTTATGTACCCCATTGTTCATTGCAGCACTGTACATGGTGTCCAAGACATGGAAGCAACAAAAGTATCCTTCATAGATGACTGGATAAAGAAGTTGTGGTATGTATACACAATGGAATATTACACAGCTATAAGAAAAGATGAAATAATACATTTTGCAACAAAATGAATGGACCTCGAGAACATCAAACTAAGTAAAATAGCCAGACAGAAAAATCCAAGAGCCATATGGCTTCACTCATATGTGGCATATAAAATTGAAAGTAACAAAGAAACAAAATATCAAGGACACAATCAATAGTTTAGCGGTTACCTGAGGGGAAGTGGATGGGATTAGATGAACAGGGAGAGGCTGGGAGAAGAATGAGGGGAAGTCATGTATATGTTCATGGAAAGAGAACTGATTCTGGATAGTGAACATGTAATGCCACTCATAGATGATGCACTGTAGAATTGTACACCTGAAAGCTGTGTAATTTTTGATAACCAATGTCACCCCAATAAGTCTAACAATTATATATGTGTGTGTATACACACACACACACACACACACACACACACACACACATATATATATATATATATGAAACAAAGCTACAGTATTCCAAACTATATTATGGTATGAGATTTAAGAGAGACATATTGATCTACAGAACAGAAGATAGAGCCCAGAAATAAATTCACACATATACAGGCAACTCATCTTTGGCAAGAGTGCAAAAAATACTCAGGAAGGAAAAGTCATCTCTTCATTAAATGATGCTGTGAAAATTGGATATTCATTCACTAAAGAATGAAATTGAAGAGTTATCTTACACCATACACAAAAGTCAACTCAAAATGAAAGAAAGTATAGGTGAAAATCTTTATGACATCGGTCTTGGCAATGATTTTACAGCTATGACACCAAAGTGCAGGCAATAGAAACCCCAAAATATTAATAAGTGAGATTGCATCAAACCAGCTTTTTTTCACAATAAGTAAACAATCAGCAGAACAAAAAGGCAACCTACAGAATTGGAGAATGTATTCACAAACTATGTAGCTAAGAAGTAGTTAATATCCATAATATATAAGAAACTTCTTTAACTGTACTGCAAAAATATAAACTAATAATTCTTTTTAAAATGGGCAAAGGATGTGAATTATTTCTCCAAAGAAGCCCTACAAATGGCCAATGGTATATGAGGAAATGGTCAACATCACTAGTTATCAGGAAAATGTAAACCAAAACTACACTAAGATACCATTTCACAATCAGGATATGTATTACCAGGAAAAGAAGACAGCAAGTTTTGGTGAGTACGTGAAAACCTCTTGTACATTGTTGGTGAGGATGTAAAATAATGAAACCTCTTTGGAAAATGGTATTGAGGTTCCTAAGAGAATTAAAAATACAATTACCATACAATCCAGGAAACCCACTTTGTGGTATTTATCCAAGGGAAATGAAATCCGGATCTTGAAGATATATTAGCATTCCTATGTTCATTGCAGCACTGTTTACAATAGACAAGAGGTAGAAACAACCTAAATGTCAATCAACAGATGAACAGATTAAGAAAATATGGTATATACATCAGTAGAATATTATGCAGCCTTTAAAAAGAAGAAATTTCTGCATTATGTGACAACATAGATGAACACTGAGAACATTATGCTAAATGAAATAAATCAGTCATATAAAAACAAATTTATTGCATGATTCCACTTACATGAGGTATCTAAAATAGTCAAATTCATAGAATAAAAAAGTAAAACAATGGTTGCTAGGGGCTGGGGAAAGGGTAGAATAGAAAATTATTAATCAATGGGCATAAAATTTCAGTTAAGCTTTAGAGATCTGTCATAAAACATTGTTTCTACAGTCAACAATAATGTATTATACACTTAAAATTTTGTTAACATGGTTGTTTTCATGTTAAGTGTTCTTATCACAATAAAATAAAATTTGAAAAATGAATAACTAAAATTTTAAAAACTGAGGAAAAATACCTAAAGCTCAATAGAAAAATGAGAAAAGGATATGACAGAGAAATTACAGAAAAAGAAAGTAAAATAGCTCTTAAATATATGAGAATATGCTTAAATTCACTCATAATAGAAATACAAATTATTACTACTTGAAGCTATTTTATACTTATTAAGTTGGCAAAAACTAAATGCTTGACAAAACACCCTGTTGCAAGACTGTGTATAAATATGCTCTCTTGCATTAATGGTAGGAAGTGCAAAATAGCACAAGGCCTTTGGAGGGAAATTTGGCAATATCTAATTAAATTAAATCTCTATACACACTAAGCAATACTAAATATAAACCTTCACAAGAATAAAACAATATATACATGTTTATTAGTAATGTATTATTTGTTAAAAAGGTTAAAAGCAAATCATGTCAGCTAATATGGATAGTTGAATAAACTATCCACATAATGGAGTACTATGCAGCCATAAAGAAAGAATGAGGACAAATTCTATGACCTGATATGGGATAATAACTAAGACATATTGAGTAAAAATAATTAAAGTATAGGACAATCTCTATAGTTTACATTTTTTTGTATGAAGGAATGATATTTGCAAAATAAAGAAACATAGGGAAAATATTTACATGCTTGTATTTGTAAAAAATATTACACAGAAGGAAAAATTGCTAGTATGGAGGTATGAATGGAGAGGAAGGTATCAAGGTGGAACTTTCTGTGTAGTTCTCACTTTTGAAATGTATTAATATTTTAAATATTTGAAAATGTAATTACATCCAAAAGAGCAGAAAAACCAAACCTTAATACTTATCATAGCAGAAACAGGTGGACATTGTTATATATCAAATTGATAACATAACCACACAAAGAAAAATAGAATTACAAATTATTCCAAGTAACTCTTGAACACCATTCTTTGACTCCAATACTCTATATATTTAGTGGCATATATTGTAAAGATGAAAAGAACTCCAAAAATACCCTACATTTTATTCAGTAAGTTTATAGTTAATACTATTGGTTTATAGAATATATTGTAGAATAAAGCAATTTGGTGATTGGAGTATAAATGAAAAAATGCTGTATTTTATTATAACAGGAAATAAAGATCTATAAGCCCATAGTGATACTCAAAAACAGGGAAGGAGGAAGGAAGAGATAGAGGGGGAAGGGAGGCAGGGAAAGAGAAGGAAGAAGGGAGGAAAGCTCTTGTATACAGAATACCAGCTAATAAGTATAAAAAATAATATAATTAGAAAATCAACATTTTACATGTTCTTAGCTAATAATTGATTCAGGCAAGAATCATCAATAGATACTAAAATATCATTAGGTGAAGAGTTGCTAGGAAACAGGATATTCTCACTGTGCCAAAGTATCATCCACAGATTTCTTCCTAATTGCAAAAAGGAAAACATGACTTTACAATGAGGAGACTTGATTAAGTGATCAAACTTAGCATAACGAATTAGCAGGAGAACTTGGTATATTAGTCCCTGTATGTGATGCAATATGAAGTACACAACATTACTTATGAATACTTATGAAGTATTTTTGTCAAATCATTTAACTTGTTTCTAATTAAGCCTACAGGAAAAGTAGCGGAAAGAGAAACAAGTCAATTAAGCCCAGAAGGAAATGATCAGACATATATAAAATACAAAATAATTGTCCTATACTCATCAATAAGTCAATATCATGAAAAGAAATTAGTCTAAGACTACTGCTGTAGTCTTAAAGAGACTAAACAATCATAACCCAATTTGCAAACCTAGAATGTTTCTTGGTTTTAAAGCAATAGCTAAATAAGACATCTTTGTGACAATGAGGTAGTTTGAATGTCCTATTAGTTTGTCCATCGCTACCACTTAGTGGATTAAAACTACCAAACTTTATTACTTCACAATTTCTGTGGTCAGGAATTTGAAAGTGGCTTAACTGGGAAGTTCTAACTCTAAATGTCAACAGAGGCCACAGTCATTTAGGAGCTTGACTGGAACTGGAATACTGCTTCCAAGTTCAGACCCATGGGTGTTGGCTGGAAGCATCATCAGTTTCTCAACATGTGGGCCTCTTTATAAGCTGTTTGAGTGTCCCCACAACATGACAGCTAACTTCCTTTAGAATGAATAATACAAGAGAGTGGAGAGAGAGAGAGAGAGAGAGAGAGAGAATTTAAAAGTAACTACAAATATGGACTGGACACTAGGATATATGATGAAGTTATTGTTAATTATTTTATGTGTGACAATTTAGAAAGTTGTCATTCTAAGGAGATGTGTGTAGAAGAATTTAGGAGTAAAGTGTTATAATGTCAAATGAAGGGAAGAGATGAAGCAAATATGGCAAAATACTAGTACTTGTTGAATTTGGAAAGAGTGTATTTGGATGTTTATTGAATAATTCTCTAAACATTTTTATACTTAAATTTTTATAGTAAGAGAAAAAAAGGGGGGAATATTAGGCACTAAGTATGCATAAAGTGTTGTGCCTGACATGTGCTAGAAATTAGGGGTGGGAGGAAATACTGAGGGTAGATACAAATTAGGTAGCAAGCACAGACTCACATGTACCAAAAATGTTAGAGGTATAAATGGAAGGAAGAGTTGAGAGGATAGGTTCAGGGATTGGATGCAGGGAAAAATGGGGAGGAGTGAAAGCAAAGGGTGAGGAGGTATGAAGGTTGAAAGGGAATATAGAAATAGCCATCTTTAATTTTCAAAATTGGACCCCAATTTTAATTGCCACCTAAAAATCACAATTTGTTGAAAATTTGATGGGGAACAGCCCATTTACATAGTTTTAAAGCACCTATCCACAAAATTACACATTTGTCCTAAAGGGAAACTAATGACTTTGCAGCTGACAAACCTAGAGGACAGACAGCAGCTTAACCAAATGATCAAAGTTTAACATTACCAAAATTGAAGGAAAAGTTGTCATACATCTCCTGATATATATGACATACTAAAAAAGAGTACAATGTTATTTAAGTAGTATTCTTGCTAAAAATTTTCACCTAAATCCAATCATAAGAAAATATCACACAAATTCAAATTGAGTGACATTCTACAAAACTTGCCTGTACTGTGTTAAATGGCACAGTGATGAAAGACAAAGAAAAGCTGAGATGTTCCAGGTTAAGGGAGACTGGAAAGACATGGTAACTAAATGCAATGCATGATCCTAAATCAAATTCTGGATTAGAAAAAAAAAACCCAAAGTAGCTGTAAAAGTCTTTATTAGAACAATTATGAGATGTGGAGTGTGAATTAAATAACAGCATTGTATCAATGTTAATTTTTGTTATTTTAGATTCCACATATAAGTGAGATCATATGGTAGTTGTCTTTCTCAGTCTGACTAATTTCACTTAGCATATATTCTAGTTCTAGATGTGAAATCTAAAGAACAGAATAAATGAACATTCAAAATAGAAAAAAAATTCAATTAAAAAACAGGCAGATAATCATGCTAAGTGAAATAAGCCAGACCCCCCAAAAAATGAATACCCCAAGAACTACATGATTTCACTCATATGTGGAACATAAAATTGAAAGCAGAAAAGAAACAAAACTCATGGACATAGTCAAAAAATTTAGTAGTTACTTGAGGGTGAGGGGAGTGTGGGGTAGGGGAGAAGAGACAGGGACACAAATATATGGTGATGGAAAGAGAACTGGATCTGGGTGATGAACACATAATACAACAAATAGAAGATGTAATGTACAATTGTACACCTGGAACCTATGTAATTTTTATTAATCAATGTCACCCCAATAAATTTAAAAATAAAAAAGTTTAAAAAATGGAATTGAAAAAGATAGTAATGAAGTTAAAACAATTGTTATTTTAATTGTTGTACTGTGGTTATTTAAGAGATTGTCCTTGATCTTAGGAAATGTATACAAAATATTTGGGAAATGGGCTTGATTTTGCAACTTACTCTTATTTGGGAGTATTTAATTCAGAAAAATGTTATGCACATGCACACAGAAAGAGAAAAAATAAGACAAATGGGGCAAATTGTAAACAATTGATGAATCTGAGTAAAGAATGTAGGACTTATAGAGATCCCTACATTATTCTTGAAATTTGAAAATATATTAAAGTAAAAAGTTAACAAACAAAAAGCTACTCCAAAAATTCTACCTACTCAGAATGTGCAACATTTGAGAGCAGGTCAGATGGAAGGGCTGTTCTCTGTGCTCAAATATTAATTCCAGTGCAGGAAACAGGGTAATTGGAAGACAAAAAATGGTCCAGTTCCAAATGATCAAATTAATCCTTTAATGACTGGGAACACATGGTTTGCAAAATAAAAATTTCTATAGTTTTTATCATTAAAAACCACAAGTACTTTATTATTTATATATTTTAAAATTTTAATTTTTCTATTATTATTATTTTATATTAGTTTTAGGTGTACAGCATAGTAGTTAGACTTTAATTGTACAAAAGAAATGGATGGTGGTTTAGATGTGGAATAATAAATGCTAAGTCTAGGTAAGAAGTCACGCTCAGCTTGGGTTGATTGGTTCTTGGAGTAGGGAGAAGTCTGGGGCATATGTCAAGCAATGTGTGTATCTATGCACAGAGAAGTCAAGCTCCAAAGGGAGAGGGAGCAGAGGAAGTACAAGTTGCAGGCATGAGTGTTCTCTTGAATACTCATAAAGAGGTAGCGGGGGTGCCAGGAGGCCACAGCCCCTCTCACTTGGACCAGCAGCATCAGGCCTTTACAACCACCTCATTAACACATCATTAAGAAGAGTCCATTCTACATAAGTGTGAGTGATTCCCAGAAAAATAGATTATTTCTGTCTCCTTAAAATTCACAAATGCTGCCCAGAAACCCCCAGGTTTCCTGTAATGTCTATTAAAAGTTCCAGATATTCCAGCAACAATGTCTAACCCTTACTATTTCCACTAACAGAAGTAAAATAGTAACACTGAATTTTGCTAGCCCTTTCTTAGATGATGTACCCAGTGGAGAGAAAGTGTAACATTAGATTGAAGCTGAAATTTCTCAAGATCATTACGAAAATACCTGATAGTCTCTTAGAAATTGCAATATGTCTCTTTCTCTTAAAACTACAAAACAGGAAAACCATTTCAATTATTAAAGCTTCTTTTTTAAATTTTAAAATATTAAAACTAAAAGAGTTACTCTAATGGGGCATGTGAGATGAGATTGGCTTTAATTTCTAAACTGTTGTTTCTTTAGAGCCATAAAGTTACTTTTATTTTACAGTACTTATATTTTAGAGAAAGGAAGCCAATTTTTATCAATTGGTTGCCTACCATGTCCTAGGCATTGTATTATTTCATTTATTTCAGAGGTTAGCTCATTCCAAACTCAGAAGAAAAAACAAACACTAGAGAATTTTTTATTAGAAAGGAATAATGTCAGTACAATTTGGTTCTGTGAATACAGATTCTGGGCCTGTACATTCAAATATGTTTTCAGGTATATTCTTTGACATATAAGTATTCAGGTTCCCCTTTGGTATTTTTGTCAATTAAAAATTTCTTACTGAAACTATTTTTTCTATATTAATTTCCTGGTGGCTTCTTCTTATATACTAGAATACACACAATATTAGATCAATGAAGTAAAGGGTATCATGTTTTCTCCTTTTCAAGTAAAGAGAATATACAGATTTCCTTCACAATCTGAAAGTAGAGCATTCCTATGAAAACTTCCATAAGCTGAAATAGAACAAAGCAGAGTATTCCCCGCTTTCTGAAAGTTTGCATTTGGCCACTTCACTTTTACAGAAAAGGTACATTAATATCTGTTTTTGCTAACAGAAATAAATATACCAAAATATGCCATGCTAATATATGAAATTTACCATACTAATAGAACCTAATGACTGTTTTCATAAAAGTGAAAATCTTCTTTGGATTTCTTTCTATTAATGAAAACAGATACTAATGTAGGTCATCCATAAAAGTGAAGTGGCTGAATGCAAAAGTTCAGAATGCAGGGAAAGGCACTGCCAAAAATTTGGCAAAATGATGTGTGAAAACATCTAAAATCTCACCATCCTACAATAGAAATGTCTTTCAATTCTATGTATTCCCAGTTTTTGTTCATAGTCATACATTTTTACATAGTTGCAGTACAGGTGTATGTGCAATTTGACCATTTTACATACCTTCTAATTACCTTAATATATAGGTATCTGTTTTTCAATTCTATAATTCTTAGTGTCAGGTAGTATTCAATAAATTGAGTATACCATAATTTCTTTAAATGTGACTCTTCCACTAAACAGCTAGGTTGTTTTTCTATTTTGTAACAGGCAAATTGTGTCAAAAAATATATTTCTTTAAATAGCATTTTTCTTTTTGGATTGTTTCTTTAGGATGAATTTCTAATAAGATACGAGTACTTTCATGGCAATTGATTTCTATTGTCAAATTGCCTTCTATAGGTACTATAATCAAATGTCTTCCATCAACAAGTGGGTTTCAGAGCTGCCATATTCTCCTCAGCATGCTTTCAGTGCTTTTTGACTCACTTAGTACATAAAACAGTATCATTTACTATCCTATGGTAGCTTCTATTTAACTTTTTTCAATTTAAAATCTTTACTATTTTAGAGCAGTTGTAGGTTCACAGTAAAATGAAGGGAAAATCTTTTCATATACTATCCCCAGGCATACATATCTTCTCCCACTGTCAACATCTCTTACTAGAGGGGTATATTTGTTACAATTGGTGAAATTACATTGACATATCATTATCATCCAAAGTTCAAAGTTTGCATTAGGGTTCACTTTTGGTGTTGCACATTCTATGTGTTTGGATGCCAAAAAATGTATACACATTTTAAAAAAGAAAAAGAGTGTATTAAAATTGTAGTAAAAATGGGAGTTCCCTGATGGTGTAGTGGCTTAAGGCTTCGGCGCTGGCGCTGTCAGTGCTGCAGCCTGGGTTTGATTCCCGGCAGGGAGCTACCCACATACCAAAAAGCAAAAAACAAAAAAAAACAAATTGTAGTAAATTGTACACTGATAACAAAAGATGAATGCAAGTCATGTTTGACTTCTGCTATTACATGAGGTGCTCAAAATGGTTACCACCAGTGTCCAGACACTTCTGATTACATTGAACTACTGCTTGAGCAATGTTGCCCAAAATGTCCACTTGTATCGGTGTGCATGCCATTTCAATTTCTTCCCAAAGTGCCACCAATGTATCTGGTTTTCTATGGTGTACCACATTCTTTAATGTCTCCCATAGGTAGAAGTCAAGGGGTGGTAGGTCAGGAGAATGTGGGGGGAATTCAACCACACCTATTCATCTTTTTTTTAATTCATTTTTATTGTTAGACTTATTGGGGCGACATCTGTTAGCAAGGATTACATAGGTTTCAGGCATACAATTCTACAGTGCATTGTCAACTTGATGTATAATAAGTTCACCACCTAACGTGACTTCTCTTTCCATCACCTTATATTTAGCTTCCCCCCCTTCTCTCCCACCCCCTCCCCTTTCTCCCCTCCCTAACCCACTCGTCCCCAAATAAACATTAAACTATTGATTGTGTCCATGGGTTATTTGTTTGTTCATTTCTTTTTTTCTTTGCTTTCAGTTTTATATTCCGCATATGAGTGAAAT
>PVJL010005735.1:66638-103634 GCA_004026885.1 Lyroderma lyra | reverse complement strand
TCCGTCGCACCTATGTAATGAAACCGCCATAAAAATCCCAAGAGACAGTGACATGGAGAGGCAGGTGCCACGTCTGGGGAGTGCATGGTCGGTCTGCATCCCCTCCACCATACCTCGCCCTGTGCATCTCTTCCGTCTGGCTGTTCATTTATACCTTTGGAAATATCCTTAGCAATAAACTGGCCATAGTTAGTTAGGAAACCATTTTTCTGAGTTCCATGAGCCAGTCTAGCCAACAAGCAGCCTGCAGAGGGGGTTGTGGGAACCTCCTGTCACAGCAGTTGTCAGAAGCACAGGGGACAGGCAGCCTGGATTTGGGAGTAAAGTCTGAGGTGGGGGCCATCTTGTGGGACTGAGCCCTTAATATGTGGGATCTGCTAGTGTCAGAACTGAGCTACGTTGTAGGACACCCCGCTGCAACCTGGAGGACTTCTGGGCGTGACTGCACAGTGTGAGGGCCTAACAGTGGAGAGTAGAAAAGGGAGAATGGAGGTTTCCATTCCTCGGTGAGTTAGTCTTGTTCGTTTAAAAACAAACGAATTCCACTTGAAGTATGATTTCTTGCTTATTAAATTTTTAAGATGTATCTCATTCTTGGCTTTGGGACCTTGACACTTCTGAAGAGCACAAGCCAGCCATTTGTAGATGGTCCCCCGGTCTGGGTTTGTGGGATACCCTCCTTGTGGTTAGAGTCATTCAGGTTCTACATGGCTGGCAGGAACATGACAACAGTGATGCTGTGTTCTCCTCATCGATGAGGAAGTTCTGGGAGTATCTAGTGGTGACGGTGGTAGAACACTGTGATTGTACGTGATGCCACTGAATTGTGCACTTAAAAATAGGTAAAATGGGTAAATGTTATGCGTTTCTACTACATTAAAAACAAAGTAAAGGAAAATCACTGAATATTAAAAATAGTTATCTCCAGGTAGTATTAGAGTCAGTTATTATGATTTTCTTAATATTTTGCACATGCTCCCAAATAGTCTTGAATTTATATTGTTTCTAAAGCACAAACTATCCAGTGAATCATTAAAAATTAACATAAGGCATTTTAAATACTTAAACAGTGATTAGCTATTGTGAGTAAATGAGCCTCTCACCGTCTTCAAAACAGCTCACGTTGTTTAAATGAATTTTAAAACACGGGGGGAAGGCGAAAGCCCGCGTGGAAACAGTGTGGTAATTAAAAGCGCTTCTTCCAGGAACACGCTGAGGCTGGGCAAGTTGACAGATTGATTAAGAATGATGTGTGGCTCTTCCTGCAGCAGCAGTTTTACCACCAACCCCGCACCCCGCAGCACATCAGCTGGGAAGAGGGAGTCAGGGGCTTGCCAAGAGAACCACCCCCAGTCTCCCGTATCCCCCCGAAAAAATGAGAATTTGCTTGTACTTTCTTTGACTTTTTTTTCTGAGGTAGAAGAGGAAAGAAAATAATAGAGGCCAAGTCTGACTTATACGTATACCAAAGTTTCAACTATTAAGTACAGGGTACAGTGGACTCTCCGTTAACTGGAACTGAAGCAGCCAGCACCTCAAAAATCGGCCAGTTCCCTGCTTACGTTTATCCGGCATCTGCCCATCCTCGTGGGTGCTGCTTCACTGAGGGCCTCCTGTAGGTGCAAATTTCTCTATTTTGACTTCGTACTCTTCTTAGCTGGTAAACCTTTTGAGCTGTCACATGACCTTCAGTAGCATCAGTATGCATTTTGCTCTCACCGTTCTGTCAAATGAGAAAAATAGTAGAGATAAAGGAAGTGGTGATTCAGTAATGAGACATCTGTCTGGAGACAGAGGGTCTGGGAGGAGCCACCAAAGTGTGGCACAGGTGACAAAGCTTTGAATGCTCAGCCTCAAGCTGCGCCCTGTTTATCCAGTTGTGAAGGGGAAGGACCTGTTTTAAGTCCTGGAAACATATTATCAAAAGAGAGATGAAATTAGGGAGTTTGCAGTTTTAAAAAATCTCTTGAGAGAAACCACATCCTATCTTACCATGGAAGTCAATCACCCAACTTTTGGATGCTCTGATTTAGTTCACCTTTGCAGACATGACACACAGAAGATGCTCTCTTAGCAGGTTCAGAGGTGGTGTTGCTTGAACTCCTTAGCTAAGGCACAGCCAGCTTTGCCGCCTGCCCGCAGGGACGGAGCCCCAACACCAAACATTTGTTCCTCAAACCTCTGCTGAGAGCCTCTGTGGGCTGCAGGGTAGACCAGACAGCGCAGTCCTGGCCCGGCCTCCTCTCCAAAGCACAGGGGTAATCTCTGCATTGTCCCGCTCACAGGGTTGTGTAAGGGTCCCATGAGCCAGTGCTACTCTGAACAGCAGAGCCAGTGGTCTCAGCATGGTTCCCCTGTCCAAGTTCTCAGCAGCATTGCACACAATGTCGATGTTAAATACCAGCATCACTTTGAGTACTTACGTCCCAGTTCAGTTCCTGGGGAGGTCTCAGGGTTCTGGTGCACCTCCCTAATTCAGTCAGAGGGCTGGCGATGTGATGTCACATTAGCAGAGCAAGTTTACAGCTACCAGTGACTTTTTCTCCTGAGCTTAGCATGTCTGTGATAATGTATAAATTCAAAGCTGTTGGTGTTTATGTTAAAGCTACAGTTCATTAGCCAATGTCCTGTGAATTCCAAATGGACTACCCACATCACATCCTTTCTCAAAGAAGTTCCACATTCCTGCAAACAGGGAGCGAGCTGACCTAGCGGGCCCCTGGGCCCTTTCTCTGTCAGCATCCTCTTCAGACTGACCAGCATTTCCGAGCCTGCTTCTTGCTCAGTTCGTGACAGAAGTCTCACCAAGGTGGCTGGTATAGCCCCTCACCCCAGACCACCTGCATCTGTGGTGCTGAGGGCCCTGCTGGCAGCTTCTTACGAAACCTCTTCCCACTGCCTTCCATTTCAGTCGTGCCATGTCACCCACAACCCATCTGGGTGGGGGCTGGGCTGGTCCCCCTACCAGAACGAGGGCTCTTGAATGCCCTGTGAACAGCGGCAGCTCTCAGAGGCTCTCACCACCTCCTGAGAAGAAAAACTACCTTTCTTGAGCTCCTCTGAGATGGCCAGGAGGTTGCTGTCATCATCTTGTATAATACAATCCTGAAAACAGTCCCATATGGTTGTGTGTTCCCCTCTTATACGGAAGCTCAGTGGGGCTCAGGGAACTGGGTGGGACCCAGTCCCAGCACCCCCAATCTGACACCAGGCCTATGGCCTTCCTCTGCCACCCTTCAGAGGAGACTTTCTCTGTGTGATCTGTGAGGCACATGCCTTTGCACATAAAATGACAACATGGGAACAGAGGGACTTAAAAAGCCATGTAAAGAAATATATTTTGTGGTGTTTTCCAGTGAATAAAATTGGCCTGGATACAGAAGGACAACACTGTGGAAATGCAGAAAAGCTTGCAGAATATATTTGTTCCAGTAAGTAGAAAAAGGTCACCCTGAATGAAGCCCACTTGTTTTTGTGGGTCTCACAACTACCCCTGACTTCCTTGGTGCGCTCTCTGTGTAGACGCTGGTTGACACGCAGCATGTAAGCTACTCCCAGGACCGTGGCCTCCTCGTATCTGCGCATGTCTGTGCTCGCTTGGGAGCCAGTCCACCTCCCACCACCCCTACTCCGAAGGGCCTGAGACACTCAGACCTAACACAAAATAGAACATTTGGGTCTTCTCTCCTTGGGGGTAGCGGGGTAGGAACATCAGTTTGACTGGACTCCTCCCCCAGTGCTCACCCATGATGCAGACGTTACAGAACGATCCAGCTCCAGGCCCTGTGTTTCTAATGTCCTTTCAGGGGATAATAGTTACCATTAAACACGTCAGAGACCTTCTTTCTTACAGAAGTCAGCATAAATGGTACCTTGCGACATCTCCTGGGATTAAGGGCCTAGATGTACAAAGAACAACTGTTGGTTCTAAGGGGTTGGAGGACAGTTGAGTTCTTCAATGGAATACTCGTAGGTGGCCTGGCCTGCTGTCACAGCAGGTAACTGGGCTGTACTCACAGCTGAGGCATTCATGCTGGAAGGAGATGGAAGGGAACCGAGTCATTCCTCATTGTCAACTCCAGAGCCAGCAAGTGACGTTCCTTGCTTTGCAGACACAAGGCCGAGAGGATGTGTCTCACTTCTGAGATGTCACACTGCTGTTTCAGTTCACCGATTCGGAAGGGGAGATGAGAACAGGTTCTGCCCTTTGGTCAGATACTCGTGGTACTCCTTGCAAAGCCTTTGTACTTCCTCTGATTTATTACCAGCTTGTCTGTGGGCCCTGATAAATCTTCAGTTTGCAATTAGAATATGCAAATAAGATTCCAACTTGACTGCTAATCAGACCTTCACACTTGGTTTTACCAAGGCCTTCAAGATTTTCTACCCAGGCAAACTCTGAAGCTTAATTTAAAAGCTAAGAATCTATTTCCAGTGCTTGGAGTAGACAGGCCAATTCATAGTTTTTGCTTATTTGTTATTTAACAAACACTTATTTACTATGTGACAGACACTATTGTACGCACTCAGAGCTATTAACCAACTTCATCCGATAGCTCTTTGTTCTGACAGACAGTTCTCTGTCCCTCCCAGGATATCTCCTAAAACAAGTTAAATGGTAAAAGGTAGAAGACAGTTCGGAGAGACAAAGACAGACAGAGACAAGAGTCAAAAGCAGACAGATTGCAGTTTATTTGAAATGTCCTCCTGGACTTGGAGCTGACAAATGAAACGGCAGACTTGCTAGGCTTTTCTTCCATCCCTCCCAATCAGCCTCATTATCCTAATTATCTACAATTAAGTTCCTACCACTTGTCCAACCTGGATTCTCACAGCAGTGCCTGAGAGGTTGAAATTGTAGGCCTGAAGTCATCAGAGTCTTATAGACACGCACATCTCCAGTGAAATGACATTTAAAAAAATCAGTCGCACGTTATCTTAATGACCTACAGTGATTATTTATCAAGGCCCCACCCCCAGCTGTACAACAGGGAAGATTTTCAACACCGTGGCTGTCTTCAGCGCAACAGTCCAGGCCTTCCTGTGAGAGGAACAGAGAGGAGGCCATCTGAGCCCTGAGTCTCACCATTTTTGTGTGGGCTCGGACTCCTGCCAGGCCCGTCTCTCCCTACTGTCCTGCGGAGACCTCATCTCTCACGTCTGCAGAACCAGCCAGCTCTGTCTTGACCTATTTAGCAATGACCTATTTGGGCTGAAAATCTACCGGCAGTAAGCTTGTCCCAGAAAGGAATGGGTTATAGGCACACCTCATTTTACTGTGCCTTGTTTTAATGCACTTCGCAAATGTGTTTTTTACAAATTTAAGATCCTCCACCAGCAAAAAGATTACTGCTTGCTTTATTGAGATGCTGGCTTCATTATGGTCTGGAACCGAACCTGCAGTATCTCCAGGGACCGCCTGTGTTTGCCTTTGACTTCTTGAAGCGGGTTCTCTCCCAGGTTGGTTGCCCTCTGCAGGAAAGAGTTTTCTACCAGAACATTTTCAGGGTTCCTACCTGGGCTGACAGGGCAGGGCTTTTCCATGACGTCAGCAGAGGTAGCTGGGCCTGCACCACCTGGCTTTCTGCTAGGCACTGGTGGTGCAGGGAGAAAAAGGCGCCTGCCCTGTACCGGGGTGTACATGCTAAGTGCCCTCATGTCCCACCAGCAGTCAGAGAAGAGAAGAAGCTGTTCGATAGTCTGTTGGAACTACAGAAGAGGTGCTGCGAAGGGCAGATTCTGGAATCTTCCAAAGAACCCCTTGCACACCTCTGCAGTTGGACTTGCTGGAAAGCCCCTTGGGCCCCTGGCTGGGACAGAAGTGGAACGCAGTTTGTCTGTGTTAGGGGTGGCTGCCATTTCCCTGCCTTGAGCAGGAGCCCCTGTTCCAGCCACCTCTGGTCCCATCCACGGCTCCCTCAGAGGTAGGCATTTTTGCCCCAGTGCCAACACCAGGCCTGACCTCTAACCTGACTTCAGTTAAGGTGCAGAGCTGCATTCTAAATAGTGACTGCCGCCTAGAGCCACTTGGGGCGGGGGGTAGTTAAAGGAGCGGGGGCGGCAGCCCCAAGCACCTGCACCCGCATCATCTCTGTGACCACCACACACCAAGGTCAGGAGGCAGTAGTTCTTCCCTCCCAGAGACGCTGGGACTGAGGCCTGAGGAGCTGAGCAGGGCAGGAGCTGCTTCGCCCCCATGTTCGTGTGCAGGCAGCTCCGCGGGCTTCCACACAGCTTTACAGAGTCTGCTGCTTTCTTCACAGGGGAGTCGTCAGCACTGCCTCTTCTCTTCCCCTGTGGGACCCTCAAAGGAGAAATCCTGCCGAACATGCTGAAGGACAAAGGTGACCAGTGTGCACTGCTTTGTGGGGCTGCCCTGCAGAGGCCACAAGGGAGGGCGGGGCACACCTCACCTTAGGTATGGAGGGGGGTGCAGTTCGCTTTCCTGGCTTCAGATCTGCTCTCAGCCTGCCTGCTCCAGCTGGGAGCACACCAAGTGTCCCTCCCTCGCAGGACGGCAGTGGCATTGTGGCGGTGACCCTGGGCAGGGCCCGCGCATAGAAGAAGTCTCAGGTGGAGCTGGTCTGTCATGGCATGCGGCCTCCTCCACCCGGCTCAGCCAGTCCAGCCTTGCTCCCACTGCATCGCTCCGGCTCTCGCTGTCCAGAAACCAGCCATGCCCCCGCAGCACTCTAGCTCCACGGACTCAGGGGTCTCAGGTGTCACCTGTACACCTCCTGTCACACAGTTGGTCTGGGGGCAAGGGGTGGGTAATCAGTGGTTTGGAGTACAAACTTCAGGGTGAGACAGACAGGTCTGAATTCTCCCACTGCTTTCCATTAGTTGTGTGAGTGAGGGCTGGTCACGTGCCCGCTGTGTGTATCAGTCCCCTTGTCTGGGAAAGGGGGTGTCACCACAGAGCCTGCCTCACAAAACAAGCAATTCATCACCTACAACTAAAGTATTCATCTCCATTGTTTTGAACCTCCAACAACCTGAGTATTACCCAGATGATCTCAGACCTTGTAACATCCCTTTCTGCATTAAAACGGGAGAGGTCTTATTTCTTCTAGCCCTGTTATATCACCTGTCTTCTAAATGCTACCAGGAATGATGGGAGTAATGGCAGAGGCTGGGAGGCAGTAAGACCAGAAATATCATCAGCCTTTCTGGAACAAGAAGATGAGAAAACAGAAAGTGTGGTCCCAGGTGTCCTTAAAGAAAGCAAACACAAATCAGAGGCTTCATGCCTCAGCTTCTTTCCTTAGGTTTTGGTGATCGGTTGCTATTTTCTGCTGAAATATCTTGATTCCTTTTAAGGGATTTTCTTTCCTATCCAGTTTTATTTCTGTGGCCCCAAGTCTCACTCCCTGATAGGTTTCTTCACTGGTTGGCTGCCCTGTCTAGTCATGTCCATGAGATTGACGTGTGCTAGCCGCTTCCCTGCCTCCTCCCTCCTGGGTGTTCAGGGTCACTGAATGGAACAGGAAGGGCCAGGAGACACTCCAGAGCCTAATCCATTCATCTGCAGACAGGTCCCTGGGGCCGCAGACAGCATGGCCATGGAGAGGCAGAGCTGGGATGGCCGGGCCTCCTGCCTCACGGCCTCTCCCCAGAGCTGCCCATGGACCTGCTTCTGGTGTCAGGACCGAGGCGTCTGGAAGGCTCTTGGCTGCCTGTGAACCCCAGGCTTGAAAAGCTGCCCCTGAGCTCTGCCTCCACCCCTTCCTTCAGTGTAGGATTCTACACTGACAGCACTGTGGACCCGAAGAAGAAAGAGGCATCTGATGTGAACCCCAAGAAGGAATTTATCCACAAGATTGACTCCCCATGGTCAACCAAGGGCCCAAATTTTACAAATAATCAGAGCCCAGAGCTGTTTGCCCCTGGCGTCCTCTGTATACCGGGTAGAACGTCAGAAGGAACGCCTGGCTCCCCGCACCCTGTCCCCCTCATTGAGTCAGCCATGGGGGTGCCCTGGTGTCCTCTTTCTCCCAACAGACCGAGCCCGCCCCTCCAGTCAGAACTGCCCTGAGCACAGGGCAGAAGGCACACTTATGTGAAATGCCCTCAGAGTCTGGGAGGGAGCTCTCGCTGTAAAAGCCACCCTCCCCCACATCATGGTGGGACACAACTTAAGTAATTCCTGAACCTGTGGCTCCTGGTTTGCAACCCTTTGCTCAGAAAGGGAAAGGGCCCTTTATTTTTTTTATCACAGGCGGAAATCAGTGGCTGGTTCACAGCTTCCACGGGGCAGTGGTCAGGGACAGTGCTGTGGACAGCCCACACAGACGTGGGAGCTGTGAAGAAGGCATCCAGAGTCAGCAGGCAGCCTTGGGTCTCAGGGCTCTTGTCCCTCCTGTGTTCAGCAGGCCACAGGGCCGGCCGAAGCCGCTGCACCCAGCCTACCTCAGCTCCCAGCGGCGGCTGGTCCCAGGATGGCCGTGCCACCCAGGGCGGTCTCCATGGACTGCCCCGCGGGGCAGATGGCATTGCCTTCCCAGAGCACTAAGTCTGCTTCCTGGCTTTGGTCACATCCAGGGATTCCCATGGAGAGCATAACTGTCTATCAGAAGATTCCACACCCGGGAATCGGAGTGAACCTGAATGGCTACTATGCCAAGCAGGTGGGTACTGTTTCCAGGGAGAGCTCGGGCAGGGCAGGGCAGGGCAGGGCAGGGCAGGGCAGGGCAGGCAGCTGGTGGTGGAGGCAGGTGGGTGAGACAGAGTCTGCGTGTTCCACCCTCCCCAGCTCTGTGACTGAGGTTGTGACCCTTTGGCAGCTCCATCTCTGTATCTGTGACGTGGGACGAGACCACGGAGTAAGGTTTTTATAAGGATTAAAGGAGATAATCTGCCGAAACCCTTTGTGCAGCATCCCAGACACAGTAAGCCTGAGGCCAGTGGTGACCTTGTTACTGTTTGTCACGTGTGGCATCAGTGGAGCTGTAGGGCAGAGGCTGGGAAGGGAGGCTGGGCCCACACTGGGAAGGCCTCCAATGCCCATCACAGAGTCTGGGTGGCACTGGGCGGTCCACAGGGACCTGAGGAAGACATTAGCAGGACAATGGGGACACTTGTTTGAGCTGAAGTTTTCCACATCTGGATTCAGTAAGATGCCTCCCTGCACCCTTCTGGGACAGCCTTCCGAATGCCTCACTGGTTCTGGGACATCCTTTTAGCACAAACCAAAGCAGAAGGCCGTGCAGGCCATCTGTCTGCCGTCTGCTCTATCTCTGGAAGGGACGGAGAGCTGGCAGGGAGCTGGGCTCAGCTGCTGCCCCGCTTGATCAGGGTCGCTTTGGCCACTCAGCTAGGCACGTGGGTCTGTGGGGCCTGTGTCCTCAGGGCAGGCACACCAGCCCTGGGGGCCAGCAGAGCAACCACGGAGCAGCACCCGGCCTCTCTGTAAACATTAGGGTGAACTTGGCCTTCATGGGTGAGAATACAAGAATGCCAAAGTAACCCAGGAACCCGCCTGCTGGGACTCCTCCTGGGCTGCCTGGGGGCTGCCTCTGGGGGCTCAGGGATGACATGACAGGGCTGAGAGTGGGGACATTCTCTGTTGCATTCATGGCAAGGGACTGATCATGTCCTCTCTCCCTACAGGGCGTTCCAGCCAGCATCACATTTTTCAGTCCCTCTGGTCTTACGTACAGCCTCAAGCACATTCAGGAGTTATCTGGTGACAGCATTGATCAAATTAAGGTGCGGTATTACGTAGGCTTTTGGTCTTTTTTCAGATTTTTATTAAAATTGTGATTAATTATCTGGAATTTCCACGTAAAGTCAAAGCACTCCTGACCTCGCAGCCCCTGGCTGGCCACTCTGTAGAACTGGAAACGCGGGGCTCAGGATTCCCAGGCCCCGGGCTTGGAGCTCAGCGGTACAACTTCCTGGCTGGTGCTCTCGGACTAGTTACTTAACGTCTCTGCGGCTGTTTCTCATTTGTCACAGGAGGATTAACTGTCCCTTTGTGGCCTTAATGAGCATGTAGATGGTCTCACCGATCCACTGGCCTCAGGATTGGATGAGAGAATTCTGGTAGAATCCCTCACTCGGGGCCTGGCACAGGTGTTAGCATCCTTTCCCTCTTTTTACATCTAAACATCTTGAAATTATCTGTCCTAAAAGCATTCCCCCTTTTCACGTCTTTCAGTTCCGAAGACTTACAGTCACACTCTTTAGGGACTATGTCGTTACATGTTTACACACACCAGCCACCCAAGCATGGCGTGATCTGAGTCGGGCAGGCGGCGAGGCTGTGACATCAGGAGGTGGCATTTCACAGGCTGTGAAGCCGGGGTCCTGTCAGACGTGTCATCCCGTGTGAGAGCGCTCACGTGACCGCCCTCACAGACAGGACGTCCCACGGGCCACACCACGTTCCTCCTGCTTCCTCCTGGGCCCTGCTGGTGCACTGAGGCCTACCCCCTCCTCTCCACAGTTTGCCGCCATCGGCCCCAGCACAGCACGTGCCCTGGCCGCGCAGGGCCTGCCTGTGAGCTGCACGGCTGAGAGCCCCACGCCCCGAGCCCTGGCCACTGGCATCAGGATGGCACTTCAGCCTCACAGCTGCTGAGCCAGCCACCGCAGTGCCCCCTCTCCCTCCCGCCAGGCTGCTGCCTCCAGGGTAGGTGGGGCATCCGGCCTCAAGCTCCTGCCTTGTGCCCCGGGGACCACCTGGACAACTGTCAGGATGGGACTTGGGGCTGACATCAGGCCTCCTGCACGTCACCTTCCTCCATGGAGGCCACCTGGACCCTTCCTGGCCTGGCGCGTGCCGGCTTCCAGCCCCTGCGAGATCTTCCTCTGGCAGCGGGGAGGAAGCAGAGGAAGCACGCTGGCTCCTGGCACAGCCCAGGGGGCACTGGCTGTGCGTCGTTTCTGGTGCAAAGCTGCCTTTGGGGAGTAAACGTGCCCGCGTTCTGAGGACCGACACGCGGTACGAATGCTGAAACGTGCTGTGTGTCAAGTATTATTTGTCCAATAAAAGGACCCTGACGTTCCTGCTTTGTGAGCTGTGGGCAACTCTAAGTCAGATACAGCAACTTTCCTTCAAAAGTGTCAATGCAGCTAAGTGACGTGGAGCTGCAGGTCAGACCAGGGCAGCCAACCACGCAGGGGCACCCGACGCATCCTCTCCTGGTGACTCAGCTGGAGCTGCCCAGAACCCCAAGGTCTGGAAGTCTGGAAGCCCCCTGGACTCAGGGAGGAAGAGGCTGCCGCCCCAGTCACAGAGGTGGGGCCTGGCTGGTCACGTGTGATTCAGGCCTCCAGGTCAGGGAGCTGGGCTAAGTTCTGCCACCAGAGATGCAAGTTTTGTAGGATTTGGGGTGTTTGGGTGGAGGGTGGGGAAAAGAACAATGAACCCCACACCCCACCCTGATGTTAGCCACAGATGGGCACTCAGTCAAGTAACTAAACTTGGTGACAGTCCCGGTTAGTGTGATGCACACAGAATTTCCATACAGAGCAAAACAAGCGCTTGTCACTCAGGTTACACCACCGAACTACGTTCCCTTTTCCCATTGGTGCCATGCAGCCCTGGCTCCCACTACCGCCTGGTGAGTGCCCACTGAGCCATCAGTCGGGGTGGGGACCAGGACCAGCCCTTTCTCCATGGACTGCGCCTGCACTTCCCTGGGAACAGGGAGCAAGTGAACATTCCAGAGGGTCCTGGACAGTGAGAGGGGAGGGGCTAGAAGCAAGACTAGGAGGGCCAGGTCCCTGTCACTCCCTTACAATTTGCTGCTTGACACCAGGAGAGTCACTCCTGCCTCTGAGCTTGTGTGTCCCCATCTGCCGAGTGGTCTAAGCTGCTGTGTCCTGGACATGTCCCTGCTACCCCTGGAGTAGGACCCCAAGCTTACTGTTGGTGACTCATAAGCGGTGTCAACATGTTCTGACCAACAAGCAAATACTAAAAACCCCCTGTAGCTCAGAGTTTACTGCTCTGGCTGGTCAGAGGTTCTTCTAGTGAAAAGTGTCACTGAGCTGGCCTGACATATGGTGATCTGGGCCCTGTGCTAGGTGCCTGGGCATCAGGGACAGCTCAGCCCCTGCCCTCCCAGGGCCCGCAAAGCCCTTGAAAGAACAGTCAGGAGGCAACAGAGCTTGGCGTGGAAGGTCTGTACTTCCTAGGACACGCCTGTGGCCCGGACATGCAGGACATCCTCCTCCGACTGGGGAACGATCTCCCCAGTGTCACTGAGTCTTGGTGACAGCAGGAAGCGTGGAGACGGCTGCATCTCAGGATGACCTTCCAAACTGAGTCCCTTGCTTTTTGTGATGATGCTACTGATGGTCACAGTTTCCTTCAGAGATTTTATAGAAAGCATGAGATTTCTTACTTTTTTCTGGCTAAGCCCATTTCTTACACTTGTCCAGAGGTTCAGCTGGGCAAACCACACCATGAGACCCCAGCATGCGATTATACCTCTCTGCCCGCACCCCATCCCACCCACTGCTCTCCTCCCAAACACATTTATAATGTCAGGTGAGGGTACCATGAATGCAAGGATGCACACCGCAGGCCTGGCACCTGTCGGACCTGGTCAGTGCCTCATGGGTATTAGGCTGCTGGTGGCCATGTGCAGGTGTGATGGGGACTTGTCATCCACTCCAGGTTTACCTTCCCCAAATTTACAACATTCATTTTACCTCCTGAGAAATTGCTCTTCTGCTCCAAATAAAGTGGAAAACATTTTGAAAAGAGCTCCCAAGTTTATCCTGACCCCATTGCCAAGTGTCCCCCAGGATCTTCACACAGCCCAGCTTCCCCACGATCCTACCGGCCAGCTCCCTATCCCCAAGGTCACGGGCAATAGGTGCAAGCACACCCTGAGAGCTGCCCAGCTCAGGCAAGAGGTCAGTCCAGCCTGTCCACTGAGTGAATGTGAGGAGGCAGAGGCTCAGTCACGCTGCCTCCCCCCAGCCTTCAGTCCCTGGTGCCTGTGGCCCAGGGCGCAGCTAGTCGGGGGCTGAGTCAGCCAGCGGAGGGGCCATTCTAGGTCAGATGACAGCCAGGTCGTGCTGACACAGAGTCCCGGCCTGAGAACTCGCCCCTAGGAGCTCCCAACCCAGAGCCAGAAGGGGAGGCAACTCACCTGGTTTGCCTTTTCCAACCTGCCTACTGGTCCTGACTTCCCCACCCAGGTCCCCAGGGCTAGGCAGGGCCCTGCTCAAGCAGAGAGCCCCAGGTGTCCCATTGGAAGGGGTGATGTTTACCCTTACCCAGTCACTCACTTCAATATGCTGGCCAATTTGCAGTAAAGACAGAGGAAACAGCACATCAGCACAAATGCAACCATCAGTAAACCGCCCCCAATGGCAATCATAATCTCCATGTCAACCTTCTCGATCATGGTCTGAAAGTCAGGGGTGCACCTGGGCAGAGAAGTGTGCGCAGGCAGGAGTGAACGTGGGTGCTCCCCCACACAGCACGCAGCACCCTCAACGTGCCCCCTTCGGTGAAGGGACAAGGGCCCCAAAGCACAGAGCCTCATGTGTGCAACATAACCAAGTCCTCCCAGGGAGGCCCAGGGGCCTGGCTGGCCCAGGCTGGGGAACAGGGACTGAAATGCCAAGTCCAGAGAAGGAAATCAGAAGAGAACTTAGAAGGACCCCCTCCCTTTCACGGGCAGTGATGCGGACCGTGTGCTCCCAACTCCTGGGCCTCCTGCAATAACGGTCATTTTTCAGAGTCAGAGCCAACCCCCCGCATCTCCTGTGGGCCTAACGAAGGGAGTGTCTTCTTCCACACTGTTAGGCTGGGCGTGGCTGAGAATCTGCAAAGCCATTTTGTAAATAATACATAATTTGGAAAAAAAGTTTTCCATTCTCCCACTGAAAACTGGGTCATGCCACCTCGGTATTTAAGGAGATTCTAGAAGCTTCCAGCCAAACCCTTCCCCAGGCTCCGAGATGGGGAGTGTTCTGCACAGGCCAGGAACCATTTTCTCCTTGTCCATCATTCTGTGGGTCACATACCTCCCCCTGCCCCTTTCCCTCCTAAATCCAAGTGACTGCCTCGAAATCCACTTTACCTGGAATAAGCCCTCTGGTTAGTCAAACACCCTGGGCCTGGAGAAGCCAGTCCCCCCAAAGGCTGAGCAATACTGGGGAGAAGAGTGTCTAAGAGACGAGCGAACAACCCCAACAGCGGGCACACTTCCCGCAGTCCAGCCGTCCGGAGCTGCGGGAGGCCCAGTGCATGGTACACAAGAGGGAACCAGTGACTGGAGAACAAGACCTTCCGCCGTAAGCCGCTCACACCCTGACCCCTAAGAGGGACCTCGCTGTCGTCATTAGGGAGAGCTGCGAGCGTGGCCTTCAGCCCGCGCGCCGGAACAGGCAGGCACAGGCTGTGTGACGTCACAGTTCTGTTCCGTGTCCAGAATTCTAGCCTTCCAGGGAAGACCCAGTATCCGGATGCTTTGAATAATTAATTTTGTTATTGTACCTTGGCACATTTTTCTTTCCTCCAGAGAAAACGTTTAGGGTTTGTCTTCTAATCAAAACATAGTTTGAGATTTCAATTAAAAACAAACAAACAAACAAACAAACAGGTGGAGAACCCAGTCAAGGGGGGAGGTGAACAAGCCCTCATACCAAGAGTTAGCTTTGTTCTGGCCACTCGGTGGGACACACTGCCGCCCACTGACATGTTACTAATAATATGGTTGAGTAAACTGATAAATATATTGACAAATACCATTGACATGTATCCAGACAGCCCTCGTTTCTCTTTATCTACATAGTTTTATAAAGCTATCTACATAAAAACATAACGGACACATGATATATGTCGGTTCTATACATGGTTATATAATGTGACACATATACAACGATGCGTATAACTGAAAAACATACAGTGACATCGATAACAAAGTACAGTGAGAAGGACCCACAGTAGGGTACTGGTTCTAGAACACAAGGAACAGAGAGCCAGCCAGGCTGGTTCCATTATTAGACAGGGAGGTTAAGTCAGCGACACCAGGCTTCCCATGGAGACCAGGAATGGGACAGAGAGGCCCCAGGGCACAGGCGTGGGGCTAGACCGCCAGCAGGCTCTGGGCCCAGTCTCTCTGTGACCCTATGTCAGCACTGCAGTCACACGAGAAGGACACAGCGCCTGCGTGCCATTTCAAGTAATTTCATCCTGCCTTTCATGTTAGTTCCTGTTTCATACACAGTTTTCAGTATGTGCCATCCAGTCAAAAGCTAGTTTAAAATTTAATAAAGAATGGGGCCCCAGTTGAAGATGTGAATGCTGTTTGGGTAAATTGGATACTATTAAAGGGTTATTGCTAAGTTTCAAGGCATGATAATGGTAGTAAGTTTCTTTCTTTCTTTCTTTTTTTTTTTTTTTTTTTGTCTATCTTATACAGATCCGTACTGAAATATTTATGCATGAAAGTATACACCATGTCTGGTGCTTGCTTCTGAATATGGTAGCCATGAACGAAACCTGTCTCCTGACCGCAGCCCAGGGTCCCTCCCCTGTGCCAGGCCAGAGTGGGGACAGTCTACACCTGCCTCTAGGCTGCACCCCTTCAAATCTATCATCCACAGAGCAACTGGCAGGAGTCTTCAATAATAAATCAACAAAATCACTCTCCTGCTCAAAAGATTCCCACCAAACTTAGGGTAGAATCCAAACTATCTGATCCACAGACTCTTTCTCATCTGCCCACGGCGACCCCCTTTCCATCCTGACCTTCCACCTTCCATCTGTCACCAACAGCCACCACACGCCTCTTCCTCTTATTTCCACATGTGGCCAGTGGGGACTTGCCTCAGGGCCTTTGCACCAGTCCTTTCCTTTGACTCCACCCCTCCAGAACCACCAGTCCCATATGACTGTATCCCTGTTATTTTTCCTTCATTGCTCGAATTTCCTATGTGTAAGAGGTCTTTCCTGCCCATCTTAATATTGACTCCCCCGCCCCCACCTCTAGGCACTCACCTGCCCTCCTTATAATATATTCTTAGCCCCTGTCACCATTTGAATGTTTCATTCCTGGCTGTGTTTATTGCCTGTCTCCTCCCACGTAGAATATGACAGGCAAGAAACACAACCATGTCGTGATGGACTCATTCTATGTTCCATGAGGGCAAAGGATGAGTCCATTATGCTTGTTTCTATATTCCCTGTCCCCGAACAGTAACAAGTATTTGCTGAATGATGAATGAAAAACTGAAGGACAGCCCTCACACACGTGCACACATGTTCTTCTCATCAGACCTCTGACAGGCAACCCCAAGCTCTCCCCTGCAGTCAGGGTGCCTGGGGACGGCAACCCCAAGCTCTCCCCTGCAGTCAAGGTGCCTGGGGGGCCCTGTCCCTCAGACTCTCCAGTTAGAAATTCACGCAGCTGAACCCAGCGCTGCCTGCCTTTTCCCTCCCCATCTCTGCCTTCCCTGAGGTGACACTGAGAGCGGCAGTATGGACGGGGCGCATGTCTACACCCTCGGGTGTTCCCAGCTCAGCCTCATACAAAAATCCCCCACCCACACAATGGGCACCACGTAGCCACCGGCTGGGATGATAAACACCGACACTGACGAACACAGAAAGATGCCGCCACTTCCAGGCCCCACGGCCACTGCCCCCGCTCACTTGGGCAGCAGACCTGCCCACGTGCCCGTCACCATAGAAACACAATCCACAGGCCGCTGCGAGTTCGCAGTGTAATTACCTGAGACCCTGGCAAACCTAGCAGGCTGCGAGGGGAGGCGTTCTCAGCCCAGCGAGAGGGGCGGTCCTGCGGTCTTCAAAGGGCAGCGCGTGCAGGGCCTGCGGGGGCCTCGGGTGGGTATGCTTCAGGCCTGGGGGAGAAGGGCGGCAGCCTGGGGCGGCTTATAAGAGCGTCCCGGCCGCTCCTCCGGGCGTGTGGACAGACGCTGAGCCGAGGCGGGACGCGGGCTTGGACCGGCCATGCTGGTGACCTCCATCTTTCGTCCGACGCTGCTGCTCTGCTGGCTCAATGCCCCCCGGCCGGCGCGGCCCGAGACCCTCTTCCACAGCCGGGACCGCTCGGACCTGGTGCAGTCGCCGCTGCGCCGGGCCACGCCCATCGCCGACTTCCTCGCAGCGCAGGTAAGCGGGAGAGCGGCAGCACGCATGCACGCACGCACGCACGCACACACGTACGCACGCACGCGCGCGTGCGCACACGCCTTCTCAGGCGCGGGACCTCGCACAAACCACCAATAAACCCGAAGCGGAAATGCCGCACAGCACAAATACGCAGCGTAGTAACCTGGGAAGCACTGCACAAATCTACGCCGCGCCGCGCATAACGAGCAGGGGACACCTGTACGTAATGCACTGTCGGTCCGGCCCCCGCGCCCACTGACTGGTGCCCTGCCCTCCGCAGAGGTTCCTGTCCAAATACGGCTGGGCAGAGGCGCCCCCCAAAACGGGGGCCGCAGCCCCAGTGTCCCGGGGTCGCCGCCCCCACCGGCCTCAGGAGAGCCCCCCAGGCGCTGCCCTGGCCAAGGCCCTGCGCAAGTTCCAGAAGGTCAACGCACTGCCAGCGAGTGGGAAGCTGGATGGGGCGACGCTGGCGGCCATGAACCGGCCTCGCTGCGGGGTCCCCGACACTCGGCCCCAGCTACAGGCCCCGAACCCTGCAACCAGGGCTCCACCCACCCTGCCAGACCTGCGCCCCAGGCCCCGCCCCAAGCGCTTCCTGCAGACTCTGCTCCCAGGACCAGGCCAGCGGCCCAAGGGCTCCCCGGAGGGTGGGGGCACCCGTGCCTTTGCCAAGAAGACCCTGACCTGGAGGCTGATGGGGGAGGGCTACAGCAGCCAGCTCTCCGTGGAAGAGCAGAGGTACATCTTCAGACTGGCCTTCAGGATGTGGAGTGAGGTGACACCACTGGACTTCCGGGAGGACCTCACTGGCCCTGCAGCCACGATTGATATAAAGCTGGGGTTTGGGCGAGGTAAGAAGGGTGAAGAGTTTGTGCCCATCCTGCCCTCTACCTTCCCCCATGGCTTGAAGTTAGCATAATGGGGGCTTCGGGTCTAGCACGCTCACTTGGGTAAACCTGTAGAGCAGTGACACCAACCCTGCCTCCTAGTTTGTTCTGAGATGGCAGCTGTGTGTGTGGGGGGTGGGGGTGGGGGTACATATTGTAAGCCCTCTGTAGAGGTCGCTTTATTACAGCTCACTGGAAAGGGCACAGGCTGTCACCCTGCAAAGAGCCCCGAGCGGTCTCATGGGGACATCAATGCAGTCTCTCCACTTGTCTCAGAGCAGGTCAGCCCAGTGAGCATTCCTCACGGAGGGCTCAGTGTGCTTCTCAGGACATAAGGTAGACCAGATGGCTGGGTCCCACCACCTCCTACTTAGGTGGGTTTGGACTAAGTAACTTCTCTGCCGCCCCATCGAGGAACGAGGGGTGTTAACAGCTGCCCGCTGGCCTTACTGATGTGGGAAGCACACAGGGCAGAGTTCATTGAAAAACTACACAGATGTAAGACGGGACTAGTGGGCACCTCCTTGATCCCATGACCACTCAGTCGTTAGGATCCAGCTCCAATCTTGTCTCCTTCGTCAGCTTTGGACAGCACGCCACGCGCCCACCGCGCTGCGCGGGACAGTCTCTGTCCTCTAGCTCCCACGGATCATATAGATCGTCTTTAGACTGTGACACCATGCTTATAACAACCGTGTCACACACACCTCATTAGTCCAGGGGTGGCTGCTGCTGCTGCTACTGGGCTGCAAGCCCCTCGAGGCTGGGAACCTGCAGATGTCTGTGTGCCCAGGTCCCGGGAAGTAAGGAGTCTGTTCGGGGGCCCCTCCTCCTTCACCAGAACCACCCTCCCCCCTTGCCAGGCCGGCACCTGGGCTGCCCTCAGGTTTTTGACGGGAGCGGGCAGGAGTTTGCACACGCCTGGCACCTGGGCGACATTCACTTTGACGATGATGAGCACTTTACGCCGCCCACCAGTGACAGGGGCATCAGTCTTCTCAAAGTAAGTGGTCTCAACGTGCTTGGGGGGCCGCGGGGAGGGCGGTGACATGTGCCCAGAGTCCAGAAAGCCAGGGCTGCTCCAGAGAAGAGCCCACTTCCTCCCGAGAAAGTGCCCCCATTCTCAGCATCACTCCCCTTCTCCTTACCAAGCACAGGTCTGCCCTCTGTAGTGGGATGGTCCCAGCGGCGATGGTCTGTGTTCCCTCTAGGTGGCCGTCCATGAAATTGGCCACGTCCTTGGCCTGCCTCACACCTACAGGACAGGATCCATAATGCAGCCCAATTACGTTCCCCAGGGGCCCACGTTCGAGTTGGACTGGTCAGACAGAAAAGCCATTCAGAAGCTGTATGGTAAGGCTGTTGTGGGAGCGAGGACCCTCGGTGCTGACAGAGGACACTCAGTACTTCAGAGCATGAGGGGACCCCACCCACTCCTCACTGGGAGGCTGGCCCCCAATTCTTCATCAGGGCGGGCATGCCCAGACTGTAGCCACTTTGGAGAGCAAAGCACACTTCCATGGGTACTTTCTGTGTCCTCTTTTACTTCCTGGGAGGAGGTAGGGGTCACAGTAGTTTTCTAAACACAAGTGGACCACCTGGGCCGGGGCATCCCAAGAGAGCTATAGGAGCAGCTAGAAGCTGCTGGAGGAAATGGTCTGCAATCCCAAGGCAACAGCATAGCCTTGCCAGGGATGAGCTCTACTGTCTACTTAATTGTTCAGGCCGAAGCGCTTGTGGTTAATGGAAGTGGTTAATAAGTAGCACTGAGGCTGTAGGAAAGGAAAGCTAGCCTCCCATCTAGAACAGGGACCATCCCATTTCTGTTCTACTCAAACCGTCCTGTTCTCAGCATGCAGCTTCTTTGGAGAGGAACAGAGGCCAGGATACATTTGGTTCCCTCAGTGGAAATCTCACTCTCGCGTGTGCCCAGAACCAGACTCCTTCCCTCCAATGAAGTCAGATCCGCCATCCAGAGAGGCATCTGCTATACTTCGGGTGATTGTGTAGCTAGCACCCACACTGGAACACTTGGAGTAACCAGGAGCACTGTTACTAATGCAGCCAGAACTCTTGTGCCCAGGACTGTTGCTGGCCACAGCGGGCGCGCCAGCCTTCTCCACTTGGCCAGGGAAGGCCTGCTGCTAATCTCTTAACAGAAAACGCCAGCTTCGCGATCGTCGCTGTACAAGTCACACATGAAAGTAGGAACGGTTGCTTTTTGCACCAGGTAGTAAGTGGGTGGACTTTTTTTTTTAAGGTTCATGTGAAGGCTCATTTGATACGGCATTTGACTGGATCCGCAAAGAGAGAAACCAACGTGGAGAAGTGACGGTGAGATTTAGCACATACTTTTTCCGCAACAGCTGGTACTGGCTTTATGAAAATCAGAACAACCGGACACGCTACGGGGACCCCGTGCACATCCTCAGCGGCTGGCACGGAGTCCCAGGACAGAGCATAGATGCCTTCGTGCATGTCTGGACTTGGACAAGAGACGAACGGTATTTTTTTAAAGGTATTTTTTCGAGCCCCTGCAGGTAGCTTCTGTAATGCTCTTGAGATTACTTGATGTCTGTGTGTCCCCTCTGACTGTAAACTTGGCACAGGGACTGTGTGGTATCCCTGGTCTTTTTAATAATGCACCAAATGAACGAACGAGTGAGTGAATGAATGCGTGAACGAACCACGCTGGGTTCTGAGATGGTTGCGCAAAAGCTGTAAGGAAGGGCCCTCTCTACACAAGTCTGAATCTGATTCTGGACAGAAAAACACCTTCCAAGTCCACCAATGGAAGTGTGGCCCAAAGGGGGAAATGAGCAAGGTGGTCACTGTCACTGCGGTCCTCCTCCCTTCTGGAGTCAGGGCAGGGTATTGCGGCCGGCCTGGGCCTGTGCTGAAGGCTGTCCTCCTTCGTCCTTTCCTGGATTTAACAGTAAGAAGCCATGGTAATGGTTTTTTATCTGGCTCTCAGGAAATCAGTACTGGAGATACGACAGTGACAAGGATCAGGCCCACACAGAAGACGAGCAAGGGAAAAGCTACCCCAGATGGATTTCAGAAGGATTTCCTGGGATCCCAAGTCCCCTGGACACTGCCTTTTATGACCGAAGGAAGCAATTAATTTACTTCTTCAAAGGGTCCTTTGTAAGTAGACGGCCCTGCAGCCTGGAGGTGCTTGTCTTCCCTAATGGGAAGATGACCAAGTTCTCAGTTAAAAGCTGTTCTCAGACCTGCATGGCCATGGCCCATCATCCCATCATGTGGAAAATTATTAGGAACGTTAAGCCCAGCTCATGGGGTACAAAGCCACAGATTTACCCGCCTCATCACTATGAATTAATTTAAAATCAGGGCTTTTCAGAAATGCCAGTTACTTCATTCGCTTTGCAGGTGTCTGCCTTCGATGTCAACAGAAATCAAGTCCTTGGTTCTTATCCAAAGAAGGTGACTGAGGTCTTCCCAGCAATCGAGCCGCAGAGCCACCCTTTCCGAAACATAGACTCAGCCTACTACTCCTACGCACACAAGTCCCTCTTCTTCCTCAAAGGCCGACGGTACTGGAAGGTGGTGAGCGATGGGGACAGGCAGCAGCACGCGTGGCTCCCGCCCAATGGCGTGTTCCCGGAGCGGTCTATCTCAGAGCAGTGGTTTGACGTCTGTGACGTCCACGCCTCCACCCTGAACATGTGATGGGAGGGACAGGCCCATGCAGGGAGCCAGAGGGATCCTCTCCTGACCTGATTTGTAGTAACAGGGCCCCGTACGCCAAAACCCAATGTGATTTAAAAATCCATTTCTCTGGCAAAACCCGTACTTTTACACTTCTAAATCAACATTTTTTAGGAAATGTTAAAAGTCTGGAGGAGCCCGTCTCGGCTCTCCTCTCCCCGCTCCTGGGTGTTCTTTGTTTGCACAGAGGCTGAATTCCAGTGGGCCTGAACAGAGCGGCCTCCTGGCGAGCCAGGATCCATTTAATGTGCCCCTGTCTGCCGCAGAGCAGAACACATCCTGTACAGCATCTGATCTACGTTCTGAGGGCTGGACTACCACAATTAGACTCCTGAAGCTAACTGGATAACTTGATTTTTCCTATATCAGTTATCTCTAGGATAGGCAATGATGTCCCTTTAACTTTACATAATATAGCTATTACCCTCTCTTAACAACCAAAACCCCCCAATGTCATAGGGAATGATGTGGACCAAATTTGGGCACTGAAATTAACTGAAAAAGATTCAGTTGTCTCAGTGATAGGGCCACAAATACAGTTCTTTTAAAGGAACTGCTAAAACACAAGCACTTTAAGAATCTGTAATTTAATTTTAAATTAGCAAAATAAAAAAGGCACCTTTTCCTCCCCAGTAGGAACCTTCATATGACAGCTCTGACAAGGGAAGGCAGCTAGAATTCCTATCTTCTCGCTTAAAGACAAATTCTCCTCCTGACTGGAGAGGCTGTTCAGCTGAGGGGAGAGGCTATTAGACAAAGTGAGCAGCTCTGCTATCCCGAACTCCAGCTTATTTCCTCTTTTGTGAATTCATGACTCCAGAATTAGATGTGTACAGCAGAAATGTCCAGGTTTAACTAGCAAAGACCGTGTGGTTCAGGGTGTGCTTGCCACAATGGGGACAGAATGTCAGCTGTCCTGACAGGAGACATTGCTGGGTTTGTACAACTGCGTTATAATTTAGTCAAAACCTTAAATGCTTACGTTTTATAACTGATGCAAATCTGTCCCAAGGACAGTGCAACTAAGTAACAACAAGGAAATGGACAAATGGCAAGAGACGGTTCTGCCAAGCTATGACACATGTCAAGTCACCGTCAAGGGAGACACTTGAAAATCTCAGGGTACGAGAAAGCAGTTTGTAAAAATGCAGCTTAAAACAAGTTTATTCCAGACACTTTCCTTGCACAGTTCAGATTCCTCTGAGGACGTGTGGCTGGAGGGGCTGCCAGTCAGCAGTATGATCTGCATAGTGAAAACGCAGATGGCACTGAAGGACGCCACCAGCACCTTTTCCTATGCTCAGGGCCAGGCCAGCGGACTCGGGGGCCGGGCAAGCTCATCTCAAAGGTGTGCCATGCACATAAATCCAGACTGTCACCTGGACAGAAAAGAGCATGCACAACACATACATTACATTGTGTGTCTCACAGTTGAGATGCTGAACTGTGACAGGTCGAAGACAGCATGTACACAGAGAAAAAAACAGAGTGCTTGTACGCAACTGGACAAGAGCCACAGAGTGCAGCAACGAGAGTCTCGTGAAAACGCAGAGTATGGCAGAATGTGATATCTAATGTTTTTGTCTTCGCTCTGTAAAATTATTAAACCAGTTCCAATCAACTCAATGTGAAGAATATGAAATGGAAAAAGACAAAGACATTTAAATAAATAACTTATTTATTCAAAATAATTTTCTTACCCTTATTCACAGTTTTAAGTTTAAAATAAAAAGGGGGGGGGGGCCTTTCTTGATCACCTGTCATACAAAGTCAAAGAGCAGATCACGTCCGAACATGCACGAACACGGAGAGCTGCACAATGGCTGGTCTCCGGCAAGTCCCGCACTGGAGCTGACTGAGGAAGACAGCGTTCTCCCTGTGCTGTTCAGAAGGAAACACTGCAGATGTACAGGAAGTTTAACCCACTCAAATGACTAAAATCATCTGGAATAAAGTTCCTTGACCAAAGTAACATTTATCCAAAATAATTATATCTTAAACTCATACAGCTTATCATACTTCAAAAATATTTAAAGTGTAACTGCATCACAGCAAGTTCATTAACTCTGAGGCACGACATACTTCTCAGAGAAGTAACGCCGGAGCTCTAAGTCTGGTCTGATCTGATTTTAGCTCTTTCCATGAAGAAGCCAAAGCCTCAACCACGATCTGCCCATCATGGGAAACGAGAACTCCTTTTTCACTGCTGTGTGTGTAGGAAGTGGGTATTCCCGCGTGTTTAATTCAGCGAAGCACCGAATGGACATAGTCGCCCTCGCGTGCTGAAGGCACTGACAGCACCTCTATGGGTGCAGGCCCGGCCTGAGTCACGGGACGGCACTGCCACCGCCCTGAGCCAGCTGATCCAGCAGATGGATGAGAACGTCGGTTCTTTCCAAAAGGCCTGCGTTTTTGTTAGCAGTAGCTCTCAAAACCTGGGAGTAAATCTGCTTGTTGGTTGTGAGGGTCACATCTTCTTCACTGTTATTGCTGGGTTAAAAAAAACAAACAAAATACGAGAAGTGACATGAACAGTGATGCCCACCAACATTCAGAGAGAGATCCACACGATAAACAGTGACAGCCTGCAGGGAAGCAGGTGTTCTCTTCCATACCTGCCTTGTCCATCCATTGCTTGTGGGCCCGCTTTCAGACATTTATTTCAGTTCATGAATTAAAACCAACATTCATTCTTTTCATGAACAGCTGAGTGCTTACTACATACTGGGAACTGCTTCTGGCAGTGAGCATAACATAAATCCCTGCCTTCGTGGAATCTGCATTCCACTGGGGTGGGAGTTGGGGGAAGACATGCAGTCTGCTTGAGCGGTGAATGTGAAAACACAGCACAAGAGCTCTTCCTCCAAAGGAAACGCAACTAACGCAGCCTGATCACCTCCAGTGGGAAACGAAAACTGTTCTCCATTAAATGCATCTTAATTTTCTTAGACTGCTCAGCAATTCCTGAGGATGCTGAGAAAATTAAGGTAACATTTGAATTACTAAGCTCAGTTCATTTTTGCAGAAGGGTGTATTTCCTTTCTTTTGAAGTCTGCTTTTGACTTCCCTTCACTCCAAAAAGCAGTGCTCCTTAATTCGCAGAGAGATGAGTGGGCCAAGGCTCAGGGTGTCGTCTTCCTCACAACACAACTGTAGATGTTTGCGCGTGCACTCCAGGGAAATGCGAGAGGAAGCCACCAACTTACTACTGACCGTGCTCCCTGTGCTCTGAAACCTGTCACGTTAACTGGGTTGACTCAAGTATCACCTTTAATAGTCTCTTACTTAATAAACTTTGAAAAATCAACACCCATTAGCTACACAGGGCTTTACGCATCACACACAAAACTTTATAGTTTTTTTCAACAGAATATTAATAACCTGAAAAACAGAAGGTGAGAGGACCAGCCAGTAAATAAAAATGACCCAGGACATCTAAGTGACTGCTGTGATTGAAAGGTATTCACCTGTTTGCCATCACTCAAACCATCAATCTGTGAAAATCAATTGAGTCACTCTATGTTTCTCACTTATCATATACTGTGTTTATATTTATGGAAACCAATAAAGTTTTTTTAAAAATTTACCCACTGCTGTTAAACAGGAGGAGCTACGAGTTTTTCTAAATCTGTGTGACTACGCACTGTCTCCTCTGCCTTTCGGGTCTTCAGAAGACGTGTGTCTGCTAATACACCAACACACCTCTCCGTGTCCCAGCATCAGCCAGGACACACCACGCGACAATTCACAACCGGGCTGAGACGGTAGCACTTAATAACACATGCTCCTCCAAACGAAGCTCTCCTTAGGCCATGGAGGAGACATTACAACCAACAGAGTCATACTGACACTCAGGAAGCACGAGTTCTGTGTGTCTTGTGTAAATTCAGTGTGTGGCAGGCCACCGGGCCACGAGCCAGATCACCCATACACAACAGGGAAGAACACGAGCTAGCCTTTCACCAGTCCCTAGGGACTACGTGTGTGGCTTACATATGCGACATGCTGGGGCAGACGGTTCCATAAGAAAAGTGTGACCTACCTCGTTTTCTTCTTAGTTGAAGACAGCAGCTTAATGGACTGGAGGAGGAGGAATGACAATCGGGACTCAAATATGCTGAGGAGTTTTGTCACCTCCTCTCGATTCAGGCCAGGAGAAGAGTCAGCTGCAGGTGCCTCATCACTCTTGGGCTAAAAACAACAAAAGTTCTTCACCGAAGTTAGCCAGCACCTGTCATTCGCACTAAAGTGCAAGCTTCATTAATGCAGTAAGCTTTAAACCAAAAAATACAGCCAGCAGACCCAAGATCACTCCAGGGCAGCCCTGCTGGTGGCAGCAGCGGCTGTGACAAGGCCACCACCTCCTCCTCCCTCCCTTGGGATCACTTTAATAAACCAAAATACAAAATAGCATCTCACACTCACAAAGAAGGGAGAATTCCTGAGTAAAGCTCTCCTTTCCAATATCAGATGCTAAAATACCAAGATGGAAAAGGGTACTTTACAGGGTGTGACAAACCAGGGCTAGCAAAGGAGCAGGCTGTGTACCACAGGGCCTCAGGGGGTCTTCTGGCAACGGCAGAAGGCAGCACGGCTGCTGGACTGCCCAGAACAAGAGAGACACCTTCCCAGGGCCCCACGAGCCCCTTTGCAGTTCGGCAGAAATGGTAAGAGCAAGCAGAGGACTCTCTCCATACACACACGCGCACACCTTAGAGACTGTACTCTCAGAGCCTTACTCACCAAGGTCTCTGTGGTTATTCAAAGACAATAATTTTAAGTTTAAAGCATACAGTTGCCAATTAAAGAGTTAATACCAAGAAAACACAAGACATCACTGATAATGTTTCCACGCAGAGCGGATGCACGTATGTCTGCACACACACGCGTACACAGGCACCCCATCCGCCCTCTGCATACACTCACCATTTAGTGTGAGACACATAAGAAACAAAGATCATTGTTTTCTCCATTTACCTGGCCCAGTTCCTCCACGAGTTCCTTTCTGATGAGCTGGAATGCATGCTTAGTTCTCACCATTGTATCGAGAGCCCCGGTCAGTGTTTTTAATTTTCCAACATTGCTATTCTGACCTAGAGTATTAAATACAAAGTGATCATTCCTTTAGTATAACTCTAGAAACCTACCCAATGTCAATGTCAATTAATGAAAATTCTGATTTTCAAGCATATAAAGGTAATCATGGGAATCCCAAGAAATCTAAGTCCAACTTTTATTAATTGTCCTTGGAGAAAAACAGTTAAGTCTAGACAAAGCAATAATCATTTCCTGCCTTACCAGCGGGCCTGTCAGGTGAGAACACAACGTACCAGGAGTGAGAGCAGCATCGGAGTGCTGGCCAAGGGGACCAGAAGAATGAGTACACAGGCCACCCCACTGCTGGCAGCTACAGGACGCTAGTCAAATGTCTGAGGTGGTGACAGGTGTTCTGACTGTAAAATACCCACGTCAATGCACTGCTCGAAACGGGAAGGCAGACCAGCTAAGCCAGGGTCCATTTCACTCTAGGACCTGAATAAAATTTCCACAGCTGTCGGGCCTACTAAGCACCCCGCCTGCTCTCAGGGTGCTCACACTCAGCGGTGTATGTGGTGTGTTGCCGGCGCTTAACCTTGTCCACACAGATCTGGTCTCTGTCTCGGCCTCCAGGATATGAGTTCTGGGAAATCCTACCTGATAAGGGTCTTTGTTGACCTGGGGGCCTCTGGGCCACACCAGACAGCCCAATAATGGATTTATTGTGGGGGCTTTGGGCCCCACAACCTCTAGATGGGCTGGAGACAAAAGTCTAGCATGTGGCAGCCAACCTTACCTGTAGGTGTCCCAACAAAAACCCGGGATGCCAAGGCCTGGGTGAGCTTCCCCATGGGAAATGCTCTGCACACTGTCACTTATCACCACTGGAGCCACTGAGCACTGACCCCACACAACAGGACAACCAGAAGCTTCTCGAGAAGCATCGTGTTCAGCACTCGCCTGGTCCCTGCCCCAGGTGCCTGCTCCCTCATCTCCGCCACAAACATAATCAGGAGTGTGACGCCCTTCAGTGAGCTCTGCGGAATCCCCAGTGAACTGTCAAGCCCGAAGGCGAAGCCTGGGACCCCTAGGCTGGCAAAGGGTGTGAGAAGTAAAATGGTCTTGGAAGCTCCTCAACCCTTTAGATGAGAATAACTGTTGCCTTCTTCCTTTATAGTATAAGCCACTATACCCTTAAAAACCCAATAAATAAGATCTCATTACAGATCGGGGTGGAGGGAAGGCAAGCTGTTGGTTATGGAAATGCTACTGGGGGCAAGGCGCAGGTAATAGAGACATTAGGAAGCAAAATCTGAGTCATAGCGTGCTAGAGAAAAAAAGGACTGGGTAAATGAGACAGAACGAAAGGGGTAAACTAGAGCCTTTATTGACCTGGCTCACGAACCCCAGAAACCACCCAAGTATTTACGTTTCTTCTCTCGGGTACTCACAGTGCTCAACATTCTTTCAGACAGGGAATTAATCTTACTGACTTACCATCTAAGTAAATTTGTTCCCAGTATCTCTCTCTTTTATATAAATGATGCCTGCCTATTCCAAGGAATTCAAACATGGCAGAAAATTCAAAGATGGGAATAAAAAAAGACCAGCCAAACCTACTCCCAGAAGGAGCTACGGCTCATCCCAGGTGCCTACCCACACACCCAGCCAGATGTTACATACTGGCGAGAAGTGAACAAAAATGCTTTTTGTAAAAACTATTTTAGAAGTTAAACTCAGTACACGGTACAAGTCCCTGAGGTCCCCTCCCCAGAGGCAGCAACGTTAGATGGTGTCACTTACATCTAAGAGCCACAGGTCTGCCTCACTCTGGGAAAGTCAACACTAAGCCAATGCACACACGTCTGAGAAGTGAGAAAGGAGACTTACTGGTCATCTGGAATTCTGCAAACGCCACCCTTTCTAACTGCACTCTCAGCAGCTCACAGGGCGCATCCTTGAGGAGCTGGAAAAGCTTGACGGCTTTGCTGTAATGAAGGTCGGCCAACACCCGGTGCTGCTTCCTGAGATGTTCGTCACCAACCTGGGATCAAAGTAAAGCAACACAAATGCTACAGCCAGGCTCTGACAATGGTGACTGAATCAGGTCCCTGCCTAGATCACTAAATGCTCCCAGTGCCGGTGGTATTCCCTAAGTCTTAGCATTTTAGCTTTTACATTCAGAGCTTTCACCCACTTTCAGTTAATTTAGTATGCGGTGTGAGGTAGGAGCCCACTCTGTATTGGATATCCAGCTGTCCCAGCACTATTTGCTGAAAAGACAATTCTCCTCCCCATGGACCGTGCTGGAACTCTTAAGCTTGCTTTTGAGTTGAGGACATTAGGCCATCTGGGCAGTTTTGCTTGGGCCCTCCTCCTATGGGCAACAGAAAAGCTCAAAGTGGAAAGAAGTTCTCTCCAATTACACTGGACTTCAAAGGGCAAGGGCAACCCGCAAGTAAACCCATATCCCAAGGGACTGCAAGATAAGCTGTCTTGGTACTAAGAAAAGGAAGACAAAAAAAACAGAAAACATCCCTGAGAAACTGTAAGCACAAGACCTCTGGTGGAAGCAAGGCAACCTCTCTGAAGGAAGGCAGCTTCCGTGTAGGCCTCAAGTTATTCTAGAAATACATGCATTTGAGCACCAGGATTCATGTGTAAGACTATTTATAGGAGATTATTTCTAACAGCTGCAAACTGAAACAACCCTGAAGTTTACTAATCACAGAATGGATAAGCCAACTGGGATATATTTGGGTAATGAATACTACTGAACTGAGAAAGTGAACAGCTATATGCAGCAACCGGGAAGAATCTCAAAATTGTGATGTTCCAGGTGAGGCCGGAGGCCGCAGAACACAGCACGACGTGTTCCGTGGGGCTCCCAAGCAGGTGAAATGTAAACATACCAGTCACGGGGTAACACAAGACAAGGGGTGGACATGGTGGACAATCCAGGACAGTTGTCGGGGGTGGGGCTGGAGGGGGACTCACGAGGATGGGTAAGGTACACACACATTCCCTACGTGCTTGTATACGTATGCGCTATTTCACATGAAAAAACTGTAAAGATGGGAGATGACTACTTCAAAATTTGTACAAAGCCATTCCTATAAAGCCTAACTGTATTGTAAAAGATGACAATAACACACCCAGGCAAACAGGCAATTTGCAAACTAAGACCCAACCAGTTATAGTGGAGAGAAATGCACGGGCGTCCATGAGAGAGGAGGGGTGCCTACGCTCCGAGCTTCCCCGAGGTCCGAACAGAACAGACAGCGGGGGAGGGCCCCCCCGAGCGCGCTGACGCGGGCGGCAGCACCTGGTTCCTCAGGCAGCTGTGGTACATGGACGCCAGCCTGTGGTGGATGGTTGCCGCCCGGTACTGGCAGAGCGGCTGGCGGGCAGACACCGAGTCCACGTCGCAGTACTTCAGGGACTTCATCATTGCCTCGCTGACTTCTTTCTCAATCTGTTTATTTTTCATTAAAGGGGAGGGAAAAGGAAAAAAGACAAGCCTATCACCTCACGTGACAAGTTTAGAAACAACGAAGCCCTGCGTGTCCGGGCGAAGATGCCCCGTCACGTCAAGGGCGTAAGCACGGCTGACGACGTCCCGATGAGCCAGCAGACACCATTACCTGCTCCTGGGCTTTCCTGGATAATGGAGCGTAATCCTGCTGCAGCGTCGCCATGGTGAAGTAAGTGGTGGACAACTCCCAGTTCACGGAATCCCAGACTGCGGGGTGCATGTCTCGCGATCCTAGTGACATCAGAGCTTTCAAGTAGTAATCGACAGCCTGTGACGGAGGAAAGGATGGTTCTGCCTCAGTTCACACGCGTGCCAACACCTCAATAAATGAAAGGTTCTTCAGAGTTACCCAGATGTTAGTCTGACTGAGGGAGAATTTGCCAAAAAGGGAGAGTCAGGAGGAAAAGAGCAAGGAGGCCAGTGGAACCATTTCAGTGAGGACAGACCCACACGGGACCGCATGTGGCCATCCACACGTCCACCTTGTCTGTCGTGAGCCTCAGTGCTTTCTGACCCATGCTGACAATGCAGGAGGATGCACTGTCTTCCTTTGTTTTTTTTCCCCCTTTCTAAATGAAAATTATAGTTTATGTAATAGGTAAATGAGAAAAATAAATTGATAAGTCCAAGGATAAAAAATTTGCCAGATTTGACTGTAAAAAAAAGTTACCGCTCCCACCCTTTGCCATCCCTACTCTGAACTACGTGGTCATTACATTAGCAAACCAAACCCCACTGAATCCCACTACCCAGCAGTAACTTCCACATTTCTTCTGTGTACTTGTCCACTCTTTCTCCTATGTATATGTAAACTTAAAAAACAAAACTCAACTCATTCATGTTTTTGCTTGGTTCACCATGCTGCAAATGCCTAAGTAGGTCTGGTTTTATGCTCAGCGTTACCACCCTGTACAAGCTCTTGGGCTCTGCGGACACTTCGGGCCACATCTTGCTAAGGGATGCAAAGAACACAGAGAAGTGAAGCACAGATGCTTGGACATGGTTCCAAGTTCTGGAGGCCTGATGCTGCGGTCCTGGGTGGGCCCCAGAGCGGAGTCCGGAGTGGCCACTCTGCTCAGGCACACCTGCCGCCTGCGCCACGGTTCGCTGCGGAACACGCTGATGCTATTTCACTTTTGTCATTCTTCCTAAAAGGGAAAAAGCCTCTCCACGTTGCCTCTGGCTAGCAAAACCGGGTACTAATGAAGGTCCTTTATAAAAGCCAACTCTCAGGAAGTGGGGGGCACCTGCATGCAATTAAACGCATGCTCTTGTTTCCTCTCCACCAGTGGATGCTACTACCACTTGCCAAAAAATTTGGCAATTTGATAAAAAGAAACTCAATTTTTAAATTCTATAAAAATTTAAATTTTGAAAATTTTCTTACATGTTAACCATTCACTTTTTTGACATATATAAATTTTTTGTTCAAGATTATCTGCCCTTTTTTCCTGTTGAGACAGTTTATTTTCAATGATTCTTAACTGTCCTTTATATATCAAGGGTTTATTAATCTCTGATCTGTCATGTGTGCTCTAAGTTCTCCCCTAGATGGGGGTTTTCTTTTCAATTCTGCTTTCTCTTATGCACTTAAAAACTTTATTTTTATCCATTTACATTTCTTCATCCTTTACTCTCTGATTTCTGCTTAGTATGTTATGCTGGGACAGTCCTTTCTCACCCCATCAAATGAATTTCTTCTTGCACTTTCTTCTGGTACTTTTCAGTGTTACTTCTTGTCAGTTGATAATCCATTTGACATTTATTCTGGTTACACCAACACAGTTCACTGAAAAATCCTCTTTTCCCTACTAATTCAATATGTCATCATCAGTACTAAATTCTTAGGCTAGTTTCTAAGTGTTTTAGTAATCTGGCCAGTCTGGTGCCATCACCACAGTTTCCCTTACCTCAGTTTTGTAACATTTCAGTAAAGCAACGCTATAGATAAGTGACAATTAGGAACAAGCAGATGAGGTGCCATGTGTCAGGAAACGCGTTACCTTATTATAATATAAGCCTTCTTCTGGTGAAAATTCACGTTTGAATTCATCACCTGCGCCACAGTGTGCTTGTGCACAAATTCGCATCAGTCTTCCCGTGTTACACAATAAAAGGGCAGTGTTCGTAGCATCATCAATTGACTCAAAGTTGTGAATTCCTTTTTCAAAACAGGAAAAGCTTTTTTTCCACAACTGTTGCTCTGCAGCAGACACACTTTTGCTCACTTCATAAAAAAAATAAAAAAAAAAAAATAAAAAAATAAAAAAAAAAAGAGAGAGAGAGAGAGAGAAAAAGAATTGTGTAAGTAGAAGACACCTTGATGTGGTAGGAAGACGGAGGCAGTGACATGATGTCTAGTGGATCAACAGCAGTGAACTGTTCTCATCATACTAGTTAGGGGCTGTACTGTGCCCTCACCCCCAAATTCATGTTGAGGCCCTAACCCAGATGTGACTGTATCTGGAGACAGGGCTTTTAAAGAGGAAATCAAGGTTAAATGAGGCCATAAGGTGGGACCTGAATCCAACAGGACCGGTGTTCTTATAAAAGAGACAGACAACAGGGACACCCACTGAAGGTAGGCACCTGGGAGCCAAGGAGAGAAGCCTCAGAAAACTCCAACAGCTGGCACCTTGATTTTGAACTTCCAGGCTCCAGATTATGAGAAATAAACTTCTGTTGTTTCAGCCACCCAGTCTGTGGTTTTATGAGACGGCAGCTGAGCACACTGATGGAGCACTCAAACACAGCTCTCTTCAATTGTAACCAGCTGATATTACAGCTAACAAACAAATACAACATCTGAGCAAATACAACATCTGAACTGTTTTATACAGATTCAGAAGATGAGCTCCCAGAGTTTGAGGCATAGCTTGTTTTATCTAATTCTCCTAGGTTTCTGTCCACTGCTTTTCATACTCTGTCACTACTTCCTTCTCCAGAGGCACCTTAAACACATAGGCTCTTATATCTCAATTATATATAAATATTTGTGTGTGTGTGTGTGTGTGTGTGTGTGTGTATATATATATATATATATATATATAAAATAACAAAAACTTGTTTTTAAAGCAGAGACTCTCCCACTGGCAATGAACTCTATGTATCCCTGATGTCGAGCACAGCTACTAGACGAAGGAGCACGCAATGACTTACTCAACTCACCTGCCATCGTCAGTGCCACCCCCACCCACGTCCTTGCTCGCCCTGTCCAGCCTTAATACTCTCACCCTTTCTCATGGCTTCAACTAGCGTCCTTCTGTGGATGGCTCCTAACCTATGTCTTGCTAACTGGAGGAGCTCTAAGCACACATTTCTGACTGACGCCTTGAATTAGGCCTCTCACCCACATGTCCACAGGTACTTCAGACTCAGCACGGGCCCAGCTGGATCCATCACTCTCTGCCACAATGACCAAGGACCACTTGTCCACACCGTGAACATTCACTGCACCTGCATCTCTGGGTCCTTCCTAACACTGCCCACTCAGTCTGGACAGCCCTCCTGTCCCATACCCGCCAGCTGACAACCTACATCTCACGTACCAGTCCACTCAAACTACGTCTTCTTTCCAAAAACCTTCCAAGAACCCTGCAGTGTCAATTAATGTCTCCTTCCCCCACTCGCCTATAGTATTGCATTGTACTTAGAGCATTTTTCAGAGATCCAAATTCCTTTCTGGCTACTCAACTCTGAGCAGAGCCATGTTTTTGGCCATTACATACCCAGCATAGAGCCCAGCACCGGCTGGTTGTCCAGTCACTTCTGAACTGATCAGATGGAGGACACTGAAATGATGAATCGCAAGGGGAAATAATGTTTTTCCTAAATTTTTTGAGAATTTAAGAATAAAATATTTTTTAACAGAGCACCCCTTTATGACATAAAATCAAGTGCCACGGTTCTTTGCTTGAACCATATAGACAGTCAGCGTGATTTTCTAATAGAACAGGCAACGGAGAGAGGACTCCAAAGAGATACTCACCCACTCTCTCACTCTGCAGTGCGGCAGCCTGATTCATGTAAAACACACCGATTTCGTTTCTAATGTTACCCATTCGCTTCAGTACTTGTACATAGTGTTCTGGATTTTGGCTTTTTAAGTCACTAAATTGCAAGATTTCATTAGCAGCTTCATAACACTTACAACTAACTGAAAGCTGACTTTCTAAGTCTGTAGACAAATCAGTTGCCCACGCAAATCCTTAGAAAGAAAAAAAAATAAGGAAACATCATCATGAGTCATGTAAACCCTTCTTTAGTATCTAAGTATTCTTAGGACAACAAAATAAATGCATGTACTATAAACACACTAAGACTCAATCAATACAATAAAAAATTCAAGTTTCAAAGTAAAGATCTCTTTATTTAGAAAACTGTAATTTCTTGGGACAGTACTATCTGAGTACAAGAAATATTTTCCTGCCTAAAAATATCAACTAATTCCCTGACCCGAATTTTACCAGGGCCATGTGTTCACTGGTACAGACCTAAAGTCACCCACTGACACAGGGTAAACCCTTTTTTCTTTTTAATGCAGACAGTTCTTGAAATAAAGCTCTGATTGCTACTGCTCTGTAAACTGCAATTTGCCAGTATACATTTGACTTATTGAAGTAACTGCTAAACTCTCAAAAACTTAAATATGATATAGGCCATCTAGTGGGACTGCAGTGCACTAGGTGCAGAGCTCAAAATTCAAGGGGAAACGAGGTAGCACTCCTGCTGATAACACTCAAATACAGCGCTCTCCCAAAGAAGTATCTGAAATGAAATTAATATGATGGGAGTGGTAAAAACACAAAGGATTTTCTCATCCTAATAAGATAAAATGAGAAACTTAGATGGGAAAAAAGGGATGAAAGAGGATAAAAAAAAAAGAGAGAGAAACAATATACTTTCCCCATTGCACTTCTCTAGATGTTAATGGTCCAAAACTTTCTGGGAGGTGGACAGGAAGCAATATAAAAAGAGCATGACTTCGATTCCCAGACAGGGAGCTACTGCCTGCCCCCCCCCCCAAAAAAAAGCACAACCAAACAATTGCTGACACATTACAAAAGAAGGATCTTCCACCTCATTTCTGCCCAGCTTGCAGTACGCTTTTAACACTGTACCCAAGGGACAGGCAGGGACCCTGCTGCTGTGGACCAAATTCTCCTGTTTCCCAGTTTTAACATGTGACAGCTCCAAAACGTGTGATATGTTCAATAAGACAGCCATGAGCTATGTTTAAAAAAATGATGATGTCTGTATCTGAGCCCCCAGGAGTCATTCAGAAGGCAATTCATCCACTTTGCCTACGGTTATTCCTTTTTAAAAGAAAATCGTGGCTTGGTTAGCTGACTACAGGGGTTACCTAGAGAAACCTCACAAATAGACAAGTGCAGAAAGTCAACGCAGTTGTCTTAGAGCTTATTTTATAGTTAGTTCTTGTATAATTATTTCAAAACCACTTTACATACAAATACACAGGATCGTGCTCAATATTAAGAAACAAATGAAACAAAACAGAGCAATACTGAAACACGAACATTCCTGTCACTTTTCTGGGCACAGACCAGTAATAACAGCTGAGGAGGTGTCACCTCAGTGTGTAGGAAGTGACATCCGGCTGGCGTACCTTGACAACTGGACTCCCGATGGAGGCTGTGCAGGATCTCTTGATCCTCTTTCGTCTGGTAATTGAACTCTTCGAGGTGTGCAGCCCTGTTGTTTGCATTCTGGGCCAGCATCAGCTGGATGTCCCCGCAGAGGGTCAGGTACTGAGAAAGAAAGAGCAGCACTTCGGAAAGCATGTTGGTGCAGAGGCAGCAGTAAGTATCTATGTGGGAAAAGCAGGAAGGAGGAAACGTGCATTAAAAATAAATGACACAGCAAATATGGAGAGAACTGGTGACCAGCTGAAAGCACCGTATGTCAGATATCAAACATGACTTCATGTATTGCAAAATGAAGACGTATTAAGTCACTCAGAGCAGAAAATACCAGGTAATACGCAAAATTAGAAAAGGTTGGTTTAAAATTAGATTTTACGACAGAAACAAAAGTCCAATTTCTGTGCTTCCAACACCCTCTCTGTTCCGCCCCCCCCCCCACACCCAGTACTATTAGATAAATCCAGTTATAGCGACTTACCATGGCTCTGCAAAGCTAATTTAATGTATCGTAACGCTCTTCCGTATTTCTGAAGACTCATGGCAGCATCGGACAAAACATAATAGGCCTTTGATGACTTGAGAATCAGCTGGAGTTTCATTTTATGTTGCCAAGAACCAGGGATCATTCCAGATTGACTGGAATAATTACCCTTCTGAAGGGAGCCCACTATAACATGGGGAGGATAAAAAGGCAGCACATTTTATTTGAATATAGTAAGTCTCACTATAGAAAAATCATTTCTCGTCTTAGGTTGACCAGATGCACCATTTTAAATGGGACAGAAAACAATGGTACTGTCCCATTTCAAATGGGACCTAGGGTCAACCTAGTCTCACTGGGCTAAGTTCAAGGTGTCAGCAGGCTGAATATTCATACTGCTTGAAATGGGACAGTACCATTGTTTTCTGTCCCGTTTAAAATGGGACGTCTGGTCAGCCAATAGTAGAAACACCCCGGGCGTCAGTACTGTTGCTACAAGGAGACTGGTAGCTGCCAAACTTTGCTATTTAACCCCAATGAAGTAAAACGGGGGGGGG